>PVLC010030346.1:0-19562 GCA_004027655.1 Graphiurus murinus | reverse complement strand
GGTACTGGGGGTTGAACTCAGGGGCATTCTACCTTCGAGCTATACCCCCAGCCCTATTTTTTATTCTTTATTTTGAAACCGAGTCTCACTAAGTTGCGGAGTGCCTCACTAGGTAGCTGAGGCTGGCCGCGAACCCGGATCCTTCGGTCTCAGCCTCCCGAATGCTGGGATTACAAGCGTGCGCCACCACGCCCGGCTATCCATTCATCTCTTGATGGACAGCTTGGCTGGTTCCAGAGTTTGGCAATTGTGAATTGTGCAGCTATAATCAATGGGAATGAACCTACCATATGATCCAGCAATACCACTTCTGGGTATCTACCCCAAAGAATGGAAACCTAGAGACTTTCTGAAGAATGCTTGATGAGAGTCCACTTAGGGAGAGCGGAAGGGTGGAGTCTGATCTCAGGTGAGAGCAGCATCAGCAGGCAGAGCCATTCGGGAAGCACCGAGTCTACTTTCAGCTGCTTCCTCTTCCTTCTGCCCTTTGTTCCATTCGGGGCTCCCAGCCTATTGGATGGTGCCACCTGCCCAGTGAGGCGGGACTTCCCCTCATTTGCTGCTCAACATGCCAATCATGTCACTAACATGCTAAGTTATCTCATAATCTTAGGAGGTTTCTCAGTCCAATCAAGTTGACAATCCAGATTAACCTTCACAAGGTTTAATCCTGCTCTGGCAGTGACTCCCAGCCCCACGCGAGTGAGTGATGGCCTCACTAAGGCTCAGTCCTGACTGTCCTGTGAAGATCACTTGTGAGTTTTTTTTTTTACCTGAGGATGGAACCCAGGGACATTCTACTTCTGAACTATACCCCCAGCCCTTTCTGGTTCTTTTCTTTTCTTTCTTTCTTTCTTTTTTTTTCTTTTTTAAACATTCACTACTTTTCTGAGGGCCTCACTCAGTTCCTGCAGCTGGTCTGGAATCTGTGATCCTCCTATCTCAGCCTCCCAAGTCCTGGATTACAGGTGTGAACCACCATGCCCAGCTTGAATCATTTCTAAGATGCCGGGTCCGTTTATTCTCCAGGGTCTGGGGATGCTGACCTAGAGCCACTGGCTGTTGGATTTGTCTTAATCTTCTTCTCCGAATGACTAGCTGTCTTGGCCATCTCGCCTCGGGCCCCCGGGCCTTCCTCCCTGCCCTGTTTCCTGTTGCCTCTGTTGGCCCATTTCATCTTCCTCTTTCCCCCGTTAAAGAAAACTGGAGCTGTGCAGTACTTTCACCAGGAAAATCAGATTTTTTTTTCCAGTACTGGGGATGGAACCCAGGGGCATTCTACCTCTGAGCTACAACCGCAGCTCTATTTTTTATTCTTTATTTTGAAACAGGGTCTCACTAAGTTGCAGAGGGCCTCACTAAATAGCTGAGGTTGTCTGCAAACCTGGATCCTCCCATCTCAGCCTCCCAAGTACTAGGATTACAAGCGTGCGCCACCACAGCTGGCTGGAAAATCAGATTTTATTCAGGGCCATCACACTAGAGGAGAGACTTTGGGGTGAAGCTGGGATTCAGAGCTGAGGATCAGGGTGGAGTCAGGGGTAAAAAGCGACTGGGCAGCTGGGGCGATACTGGCTCAACCTTTCCCAAAGTGTCTTGCTGGAGGCAGGCCGGGGTGGCCGGCTGTCGCCTGGGAGGGAGGTGGGAGATGAGGTCTCCTCTGTGGCGTCCATCCGTCCATCCAGGGGATCAGATAGCAAGAGTGGGGGCTTCTGCCTAAACCCACACCTCTGGAGCATCGCTAACACTGGACAACTTGGAAGAGCACAGAGGCCACAGGTCCTGTTGAGGAGGCTCAGAGGAGCCTTGGCTAATGTTTGGTCCAACAGGCTGTCTGGTCAGGAATAGGAGCCTGCCCTCTTCTCTGTTTTAGAACCGAGAGCCCTTCTCTCCTTTGCTACAGTGGAAATGGCCACTCACCCAGGTCCCCTTGCTCCTGGGACAGTGAACGCGTAGACCCAAGTTGCACAGCCCCGGGGCAGGGCCAGGCTTCTGGCCATCTCTCCCGTCTTCCTTTAAGTCCTTTGCTGCAGACAATTTACCCCAATCCCTACGGGGACGGGCTGTTATAGGAAGCAGCACTTCTAGGAGGAGACCAGGGAGGCAGGAGAGGTAGGTCTCAGCTTCCTGGGAGCCTGAGTAAGGATCTCGTGGTGAGACCCGGGTCCAAGGACATGAAGGACACGTCTGGCGTCCTGAGGCACCGTGACGCACTGCTTGGTGCTGCACTCCCCATAAAGGCGGCTGTGGATGACGCGGGTGCACCCAGCTCACCTCCAAGCCGGCGAGAGTGTATTCTGGATGTTTCATTTCTCTCTTCCACTTTTAAACAGGCAGTACATAAATCATGCTTCTGGAGGCCTGCAGGAGCAGGAAAAATGCAGGAGGGAGAATTGCCGGGTGCACCTGTGGTTGTTAGTGGCGGGAGGAAAGGTGCGGTGCGGCAGGGAGAGGGCCCCCGAGGTCTCCTGCTGCGGCCTTTCAGCCCGGCGCGTCTCTCTTCCACCAGCTTTCAAGTTCATGGTGTCTGCTCTTCGAAGTTGGGAGAGAAAGGGAATCAGTGATTTATGTGAGAAGGTTTTCTGCAAAATCTTTTTCACAGGTATCCAGGAGCTGACCTGTTGGGAAGACAGATGGACCGCCAGAGTCATAAAGATTCCTAAGTGACATTTTTTCGAGAGTTATTTCCAGGGGGGTCAGCGCTGCTCAATTGCTACTGCAAACTCTTGCCGGCACCGGGCTCTCTCAGGAAAAACAGCTGCAGAAGATCTCGCCCAGGGCCACAAGCAATGAAGATTTTCATTTCCCCAGGTCACCGCGAGACAGACACATCTATCTGATGTCCCAAACACATAAGCGGCCCCCAGCGTCGTGGGCTGGAGAACAGGACACCAGGGGGCCTCAGGGACACAGTCGGCCGGCCGAGCCCTCTTCCAGGGCTGTGGGGCACTCCTATGACTTAGAGTTATGATACACGCTCTGGACCTTAATCCTATATCATTTTTGTGTGCATGTAAGGCAAATAGAAGTGAAATAAAGTCCACGATGTCTTTGTATTCATTTCCCACCATGTTGTAACAGATGATCGCAAGTTTAGTGTCTTAACACAATGCACATCTATTATTTCATGGTTGTGGGGGTCAACTGTCTGACGTGGGTCTCACTGGGCGAAAGTCGAGGTGTGGGCAGAGCTGGTTCCTTGTGGGGGCCTCGGGGAGAATCCATTTTCTTGCTCTTCCAGGTTCGAGAGGACCCTGGCTTCCTTGGCTGATGGCTCCGGGCTTCCCACTCAACACCAGCACTTGTGTGACCTAGAAATCTCTGGGACTCTGGCTCTCCTGACTCTCTTTTCCACTTCTAAGACCCTGTGACTACCAGCAGCCACCCGGATAATCCAGGACACTCTCCCGTCCCAAGGTCAGATGACCAGCAGCTCTCGTTCACCCGTGAGCTAATGTCTCTTTGCCCTGGGACGTGACATGGTCACAGCTTTGGGGGACCTGGACAGCGATGTCTTTGGAGGCCACTGTCCTGCCTACCAGTCACACCAGTCTTATAAAATGTTTAGGTATTTGCAGTCTCTTTCTCTGGATCATTTTGCTAAGAATTGCTTATATTTCTGTTGTTCCCCCAACACCAACTCCTGTGCCACGCCTCCATGTCGTCTTTTTTTGAGGGAGTGTCTTGGTTCAGGGTCTGGATTTCTTTCTCAGTCACTGTGCCTATTCTGCAAGTTCCCAGGCCATTTTGTTAAAACCACCATCTTACCAATAGACATGACAAAGGACAACCATATTTTTTGTTTGTTTGTTGCAATACTGGGGATTGAACTCAATGTCTCTTTACCTCTGAGCTACATCCCCAGCCCATATTATTATTTTGTTTTCCTTTGAGATGAGTCTCACTAAATTGCCCAGGCTGACTTCCAACTTGTGATCCTCCTGCCTCAGTTTCCTAAGTAGCTGAGATTGCAGACATAGGCCACCACGCCCATCTAAGATGTCCACATTTGAGAAGCGTTAAAATATGAAAAACAACCCATTCTAGAATTGATGGCCTGCGGTGTTCTTTATGTTACAGACCGTGACTAACAAAGAGTACTCGAGTATCTGCTCCAGCTACAATATGGGCTCCATGATGACAGCCTTGTTCTCCGGACGGCCAATCCCCCGTCCCCCAACACTTGGAAGGACATCAGGACCACAGGAGGCACCCGGGAAGTATTTCTTGATGGAACAAATGAATGAATGAATGCATTCAACGAAACAATTATCATTAGTATTTTATTCAGGTAAGCCTTAGCAAGAGTCACTGAGCCAGGCCCAGCGGCACACACCTATAATTTAAGTGCTTGAGAGGCTGAGACCGGAGGATCACAGGTTCAAGGCCAGCCTCGGCAATGTAGCGAGACCTTCAATACCTTAGTGAGAACTGGTTTGAAAATTAAAAATAAGATAGAGCTAGAGTGTAGCACAGAGGTAGAATGCTCCTGGGTTCAATCCCTAGTACCAAAAATAAAAGGTCATTGAGTCATTAAATGATGCAGCCAGCCATGCTGTCTACATAAAGAGGCCCTTGGGAAATAAGCAATTCTCTCCTCCCCTTGCCTCAGAATGGCACCTCAGGACAGGCTGACCCCAGGGCGCAGAGCAGACAGTGGTTCCTGCCCTCCCACAGCGCGCATGTGCAGGGAAAGTGTGTGAGTGAACAGGAGGAGGGGCCTGGGTTGTTGGCCAGACGGAAGCATGGTGTCCTCCTACAGAGAGGGCAGTTGTCGGGCCTCCGGTCCTTCTGGTGGGTCCTTCCTGCCTGGGACTCTTGGCTTTGCACAAATGCCTGGGAAACACAACCCACTAATGGCACCATGAGATAAAGGAGGAAAGACAGAGTCCCAGGAAGCCACGACTTGCCGGGGGCAGGAGGCAGAAGAAACCCAGAGCAGCTCCCGGGCTGCAGAACTTTCTATTTTCTCAGGAAAGTTGGTCATCACTAGAGGTCAGCTCTGTGTCTATACTCGCTGTGTGAGTCAGGATGTGTGTCAGAGCTGACCAGGGTGCATGCCTTGAAGTAAGGACGTCTAACATTTTGTGCATGTGGATGACTGTGGAGGGAAGGCGCCCTAGGAGGCCTTTGTCCCGCTCTGGATGGTAAACAGACGTGTAGAGCCACAGCGGATGACGTGTCTTCACATCTGTCCAGGAGCGGCTTCCTTGAGCCCAGCTCTCTCCCCTGCGATTTCCCCAGAGCGTCCTCCCTCTTCTGCCTGATGCTATCCATTAACCAGAATGAAACACTGAAACACTGTGAAATCCCTGGAGGTCCGTGTGGGAGGGTGAAGCACCCCATATCCAGGCTTAGGAGTGCGACCTTGTTAAGTTGTGGCTCTGGGGGTGGGGGTGCCCTGCAGGGGAGTCTGTGGCTGGAAACTTGAGTGATTTGCTCCCCGGATTAGTTGATCTACTGCTCCATCCACTCCCTGGGACGCACCTGAAGAAATGCTCTTCTTGGAAAGAGGCCATTTGGCCCCGGGGAGACAATTGTGTTAAGTAAATTCACTGGCTCATCCTAATTCACAGCCCGGACTCTGGGCAGAGAGAAAACTCAGAGTTCTGGAAGATGACAGAAAATGAACCCGAAGCGTAGACTTCATTTCAGGACCACATATTAAATGCAGCTCTTTTATTTCCAGAACTTCATTCTGGAGCCCGAAACCGAAACGCCAATGGAGGAAACCACGCACTTCTCCAAGAGGGTGGTGACCTTCAAAGTTCTTTTTCCGGGGGGAAGAAATTTAATTTAATCTTGTCTTCCCGTATTTGTCCATGTTAGAGTACATTAAATGAGTTATTTTTAATCATTGTTCATAAATCACGGCCAGGGTACGCCCTGAGGCCCAAAACATTTGCATAAAAATATTAATTGCCGCTATATCTCCTCGTGGGTTCATGGGAAATTAGATGACACCGCCGGCTGGGAATGGGGACATGGGATGTGCTCAGAGGACGCTGTGAGGACAGGGAAGGAGGTGGCCCTGCTCCGGTTCCTTGTCCTCTCCTGGCTGTCCTCCTTCAGTCCCCAAAGTATGCTCAGAGCTGCAGGATCTTCTTGTAGGTGCTCCTCCTCCTGCAAGTCCACCCGGATTCCTCTTCCCGACTTGTCACCTGGGAGCCTCTCTAAGAAAACTCAAATGCCCCCCCGTGCCCCCGCCCGAGGTCATACACCTGTGGACATGTCCCCAAGAGGACCAGGGGTCTCTGCCCATCCTGCAGTGCACCTGTTCCTGCCTGCGGACACAGTAGAGGTGAGTCCAGGCAGGAGTCCCTGCTGGTATCATACCCGCCTCCCTCCTGCACGCTGCTCTGAACGCCGGCTCAGGGGGCGTGCACAGGGAGCAGGGAGATTGCAGCGCGGGCTGTGAAACGCGCTCCCCACCCCAGCCTCTCCTCCGGGGCTTGGGGTTCTTTTCTCCCACTTGGACCCACGCCTCTGACCGTGGCCTCTTGCTCTCTGCACTCCGGCCTGGCCCTGCTTGTCCTGCACCCCAGGCACGCGTGCACGTGCTGGTCTTTGTCCTGCTCACTCTGCAAGAATGCTTCTGCACCTCCCTCCCAGCTGTGCCTGCGAGGTGGAGGCCGTGCCCGCCTCCACCCTGTGTCTCAGCTGCACCCAGACGCCCCGGGCCTGCGGGCCACCCTCACCCTCCCTTCTTATGCTTGGGTCACTGCTTTGCACAGGGAACATCTGCACCGCTTTTGAAGACCGTTGCTCTGGAGTGCGTCTCCTCTCCCTGCTCCTCCCGGCCTCTGAGCCTCCCCGGTCCGCCTTACCCCTCCCTTCACTCCCTGGGCAGTGCCACCCATGTGCACCAAGGACTCTGCCAGATGGTAAAGCAGAGGAACGCATAGGCAGATGCCCTGCCCCAGGAACCAGCACAGGGATGGCTTCTCGGGGCTCGGGACCCTCATGCTGCTGAGTGCTTTCGGAAGGCTCCAGAAGCCCTTGCTTACCCGCCTACAGTGGCCCCCCTTCCTCCTCCTCAGCCCCAATGCTGCGTCTCTGTTCCAGACACCAGTGGGGGTGCTGGAGTGTCAGGTCCTCCTTGGACCCTTGCCGAAGCTTCCAGCACCTGCAGCTCCTGCAGCTCTCTGCTCTGTAGGGTGGGGCTTCGTGAAGCCAGGTGGTGGAGACCCACCCCAGCTGTTGAGTGGCCGTGCTCACAGGGTGCAAAGGCCTCTGGGTTAAATGTCCTGTCCTGGAAGCAGCCTGTTGTTGGGATCTTAGCCCGGTGGGACCGGAGAGACCTCACCCCAAGATGGCGCCTGGTAGAGTGCCAGGAACAGCTGACTGCCGAATAACTATCAGGTGGTAACATCTTAGAGGAGGGCTGTGCCACGTCAGAGCGCGTGCACCAGCACGTCAGAGATCATGGCCCGAGAATGCTCCCAGGTGAGAGCTGTAGGGCCGCACGCAGGCACCTCATGGCCACAGCCCTGACTGGCTCTAAGCCTACGCCCCTTCTGGCCCCACGTTTTACTGCTTGGGTTGGTAAGTAGCTCCGGCTTCTTTGGGAAGGGAGGAAAAAGGAGGAGGAGAAAGGAGGAGAAGGAGGGAAAAACAGCGCACAATAAAAGAAGCTTGAACCAGCAACGCGTGATTGTCCTCTCCTTGGGTCCTCACGGGCGGGGGTCCAGCGCGGGAGACGATAGCGAGTGCCAACACGCATTGGGGTGCTCCGCATGCAACAGAGGGAGGTGTGCTTGCCTGCAGGTGCCAATGCTGTTCACAATACTCAAGGGTGCTTGTAAAAAATATAACAGCCTGTGGGATGGGTATGCCAGTATCATGTTGAAGGAAACAGCACAGCAACAGAAGCTGATGCTGTTGACAGAGCGTGGGCCCCTAAACAAGCACTGGACATCTTTCCTACTTAGTGCTCAGGACAACCTGGGTCCAAGGTGCTGCCCAACCTGCACAGTGTGGGAGGGCACCAAGGCATGGCGGTTCAGAGCCCCTTGCGGCAATGGTGGAGGCAGAGCCGAGCTCCAGGAAGTGGGGTCCCTCCCTCTACCTTGTCTCCATCTCAACCTCAAGGCCCCTGCAGCACAGGGATGAGGGCCGTGTGGCCATGGTGGCTAGTGTGACCCACTGGGCCGGTGACTCCGAGAGACAGAGCCCAGTGGGTGGAGCCATCGATGTGTCCATCAGCTGGAGAGACAGAGCCCAGTGGGTGGAGCCATCGATGTGTCCATCAGCTGGAGAGACAGAGCCCAGTGGGTGGAGCCATCGATGTGTCCATCAGCTGGAGAGACAGAGCCCAGTGGGTGGAGCCATCGATGCGTCCATCAGCTGGAGAGACAGAGCCCAGTGGGTGGAGCCATCGATGTGTCCATCAGCTGGAGAGACAGAGCCCAGTGGGTGGAGCCATCGATGTGTCCTTCAGCCCTTTTCACTAAGGACAGGAGTTGCAAGACAGAGCATGGCTGAGTCCACGCAGGAAGGAGGCTATTGGGATAAAAGTACCATTTTGGCATTCGTCTTTCCCCCGGCCTGGCTAGTTGAGACCAACTGCACAACAGAATGGTGAGGACACTCCTCCCGGCACCAGCACGGCACCAGGGGCCGCCATCGATGGCTCCGCTGAGCCGGTGCCAGCCTCGTGGTTGCACTCCCAGGTTCAGTACACATGGAGATGTGAGTCCTGCCCTCTCGGGTCTCTCCTCTCATTTTCTTTATTTATTTGTGGGTTTTTGCAAAAGGAGCCACCCAGCTCAGAAGTGGCAGCCATCTACTGCCACCCAGATGCTGGTGCCAAGGTAAAGGCGACTTCGGAATACAAGTGTCATTATGTGGTGTTTATTTCTGGCTAGCTAAGCAGCTTGACAGTTTGACCCACATTCCAGAGGCTTTTGTGCTTGTACGGGGAAGGAATTATTGACAGTAGATTCAATATGAATCTCACCAGACGGGCTTCGGTGAGAGTGGACTTCCAGCCTGGCCGGGGCGGCTGTGTAGGATGGAGCGTCTGGCCTTGACCGCAGGGTCAGAGCAGCAGAGCCGAAGCTTTTCCATCTGCTCTGTGCCTTTGCTTGTTTATTCACAAGTGTGTTTGTGAGGGAGAGGGGGCGTTCCCGCCATCCTCCAGGCGGCGCCATTAACGCTGTGACTCGGTTATGAAGGAAGAGCACCCTGCTCTTCCGCCATTGGGCTAATCATCCAAGGGAACCTCCCCACCAGGAACTTTCCGTACTTCGGTTGGGGTGGGGTGGGTACGTGTGTGTAGGGGCTTCCCCCAGACAACATAGGATCACTGCACCAGTGCCACCATGAATTGTCTTAAACTTTCTTTGTCTGTGTCTATATTGCAAAATTAGACAGCGTGTGGGTGGTGTTAGGTGCTGGTGGGGTTGCCTGGTTGCGCCTCAGCAGCTGCTCAACTCCCTGGAGGTGAATCTGGAGATGGATGGCTTGGCTGCCCTTTGGCTTGTGTGCTGCCCAGCCTGGTGAGGCTCTCTTTCCTCTCCTTTCTCTCTCTCCTCTCTTTCTTCCTCTCTCTCCTCTCTCTCTCTCTTCCCTCTCTCCACTTTCCTCTCTCTCTCCTTTCTTTCCCCTCTCCCCTCTTTCCTCTCTTACCTCCCCTTCCTTCCCCTCCCTTTCCTTTCCCTCCTCCTTCTCTCTCCTCCTCTCCTCTCCTCTCTCTCCTCTCCTCTCCTCTCTCTCCTCTCCTCTCTCTCTCTCTCTCTCTCTCTCTCTCTCTCTCTCTCTCTCTCTCTCAGTTTGTGGGTTGTCTGCTTATCGGGGGCATCTGGTGCAGAGATGGAAGCATGCTCATCCATCCTTGTTGTGGAGTGGCTCTGAAATGTCCCTCCAAAGGCTCCTGTTTTGATAACACGTCCCCCACGTAGACATGGCTGGAGGATGTGAGTCACGGGGACATGACCTTGAGAACTATAGCTGCCCCTGGTCCCTTCCTGTCTCTGTCTCTCTGCTTCCGGCCACCATGATGTGAGGGTGGTCTCCCTCCTCCACACACCCTGCCTCCACGGTGCTGACCAAGCATGGACTGAAACCTGGAAACCTCTGGAATGAACCATGAGCCCACAGGCCTTGCTTTCTCTAGGTTGGGCTTATCAGATATTTGGATCACAGTGGCAAAAGGACTGACTAAATCAGTCCTCAAAGGACTGGTCTCAGAAGGAAAAAGCAAAGGCCACACACAGGGTGACCGTCGGTGTTCAGAGCCACGGCCAGCCCAGCAGGGAGACTCTGTCTACAATGATAGGAAGGAAGCAGATAGGATGAAAAGAAGCTCAGGCACATTTCCATCCCAGGGAGCCGGATGGGGCCGGCCCAGCTGTGCAGTGCCGAGGCAGAGGATGGACAAAGCTCAAAGAGGCAGTCCCCAGTCAGCCCGCTGCCCTGGACACAGCCTCTTCAGGAGACAGGAAAGCCCTAGATGCCGGCAGCTCACTCAGGAAGGGGCTGTGTGGGCAAAGATGGGTTGAAATCTGCGACTTTGGATTCTTCTGGGGCCTTTGGAGAACATCAGAGCTGCCGCCTCCCTGCTTCTGTGTGGGAAGGACCATGCTGACTCCCTGGCCATGGAACGGGGCAGCATCTTTGTCTGTGGTCAGCCCCTGATGAGGGCGGCCCTGCCTGGTGACCAGAGACCAAGACGGGCCAAGACCCCGGATCCTAGAGGGTCTCAGAGGTCTTTCCCTTTGGATGGATGTTTTAGGTAGACTGAGGCAGCAACTTAGCACAGTTAAAAGAAATCAAGTTTGGAAATGAGGCAGAGGGGTGTTCAAGCCCTAGCCAGCTCAGCAGCTCCTTGGCCTCGGACCACCAACTCCTCTTTCTATGTGTCCAGGGTTTCATGTGTAGCCAGAGATTCCCCGACCCCATGGGCTGGGGTGGAGATGAGGATTCGGATGTGCAGAGCGCTCCTCGTAAGCCTTGAAATGATTACCTGCAGGCTGGCTCACCCGGAGAAATGCAGAACTTGACGCATATTCTCTGTTTTTTTGACCCCAACACTGTGACACCTGGAGCACTCAAAGAGATGAATTTGGCAGAGGCAGGGGGTGAAGGGGGACAGCCACAGAATGATCCGGAAAAATGAAAGGCCACCATACTTCTCTTTGCTCAGCTAAGGATGCGGGGTCAAAGGTCCCTGCTCTGCTCGCAATGCAGTGCTCCAGGGATGTCATTATCAGGGATACAGACATTTGTTAGCTCGGTTTCTGCGCTGTTTACACACAACAACTTTATTGGCTCTCCTCCCTCTTGTCTCCGGGAATGGCTTTTGTTTCATCAGGCAGGGCAACAATCTCATCTGATGAAATAATCATGCTGATAATTAACCCCTTTCATCAAGGGAGCCGAGAACACACACTGAAGGGCCACATATGACGAGCAATACTATTTAGAACTGGAAAAAAAATTGCTTCTCGTCGGTACCGGGTACCGTCAGGCCGGAGGATGAGGTCGGTCCCTCTAATTGATGCTCTGCTGGGTGTGAATCCTCCTGGTGGGCTGCACACAAGCGTTAATTAGGCTGTGCTCCAGCAGACAGGACTCCGGCGCGCTCGAGCTCCAGCCCGAATTGCTGCCATCATTCCCCACTCTCTTCCTGGTAGACATTATTACATTTGTGATGATTCAAATAGATTTTCTGCGGGCATTAAATTTTTAGTAAACAGACCCAAATTAACAGCTATTTATGACATTTCACTCCGGGGATCAAATCAGGGATGCTCATTTCACATATAAATATCTCTTCTTCTCTGCTCTTAATGAACAGGTATTTTGTTGTTGTTGTTGTTGTTGTTGAAAGCAGAATTAGACCCAAGCCTCCCTCCTCCAGCCTCCTCAATCCTGTGCGCTCTGTTCCTGCAATCCAGAGAGCATGATTACCTTTGGGAAGCAAAGGCAGGAGTGCGTTGATTTTCCATAATTCAGGGAAAGAGACCTGGATCTGAAATCTCCCCCCATGCTCTGTCCTCGCCTGCAGGAATGGGCTGTGCTTTATGAAAGCGATCATCAGCCTGTTCTCGGCCCCCAGCCTCCCCAGAACCTGATGGGAAGATGATCTCCTCATTATTTTGGTATTGCGCAGGCAATGAAGGAACTCGGCGCATCTGCGAGTGACCTTGCTGGTGGCAACCTTGCGCTTAGTGCTAATGAAGATGCTTCCCAGTGCAAGAATGAAAGGGCCGACTGAGGGATGTGGGCAGCTGCGAGCTCACGTCCGCTTCCCAAGTCTGCTCCCAGCTGATGCTGATTTCAAAGACTAAACCCACACCACAGAAGCTGGGCAAGCTCGCTGTCTACCCTCATGGAGATTGACTTCAGGGCTTCAGTGCATTATGAAGAATCAGAGATGACAGATCGGAACTGAAGTTCCCCTTGAAAGGAAGAATTGCAAGCTCTTGTTCATGCCTTCATGGATCCGTTTGGTTCCCATCTTGGCGAGTTGATGGGTGGCTGACCAAAGTGTTGCATATACGGTGATAGCTGAGAAATGGCTTTTGGTTAAGCATGGTGACTTTCACGGGAGCTCATGATGATCTTCTGGTCCTCAAAGCCTCATTAGAGCTGCAATAAAGGGATTTGACACAACATAGAGAGAAGAGGGCCACACAATTTGGAGAGGAGGAAAGGAAAGGCGGGGTGAAGGGGACTGAGCAGGACAGGGTGTGGTGGTTTGGGGTCCTGTCAAGATGAGGATCCAAGTGTTACTAGCATATGTAGGAAGTAGAGGGGACGCCCACAGGGGAACGAGGCAGGGGACAGGGAAAGGATGCAGACAATAAGGGGTATGCCGTCATGACAGTCACCTCTGGGGACAAGCCCAGCTCCTTGCTGGGAGGCTCAGCGGCCAGTGTGGAACAAGCACCTTCATTAAAGCACCTTCATTAAAAGGGGCATGGGAGACTCACAACAACTTAGTGAGACCCTGTTTCAAAATAACTACTATTACTACTAGTAGTACTAGTAGTAATAAAGGGCTGGGGTATAGCTCAGAGGTAGAATGTCCCTTGGTCCAGTCCTCAGACCCAAAAACGGGGGGCGGGGCAGGAGGGATGAGAAAATTCTGAGGGAGTCATTCAGAATCCAAAAATAACGGAGAAATGGAGACAAGGATGTTAAATAACAGAAGGAAAATGAGGTCAGCCTGGAACTTCAATGTCCTCATGATGAGTTCCAGAACAGGTGTCACATGCAAGGGGAGCTATGGCTCAGACGTGGGGTCCCCTGAGGTTCAGGTGCTGGATGCTTGGTCCCCAGTTTGGAGATGTTGAGGTGCCGCAACCTTCAGATATGGGTTTAGAGGGAGATATTTAGCTCTTGGGGCATCACTGTGGATGGATGGATGGATGGATGGATGGATGGATGGATGGATGGATGGATCAGAGGAATTTTTATCTATTCATAAGTGTAGATAAGATCTCAAAACTGGAGTAGTTCCCTTGTGAGTGAGTTCTCTGATAAATGAGCTTCATGCCTCCCCTGATTTCCTCTTCCACACCTCTTGCCACTGTTGTGCCCTCTGCCCTGAGACCCTCTTCAGAGCTCCGCCTATGCAAAATCCATGCTCCTGGACCTGCAGAACTGTGAGCCAAACCAGCCTTTTCTTTATAAAGTGCCCAGTCTCAGCTGTTTTGTTATAGGAACATAAATGGTATTAAGATGGTGGTGAAATTAGCAAAGGGACAATTCAACAAAAATTTCCAGGACTGATGGCCATGACTTCACACCGACTGTTCTCTTGACCCCACTTTTCCCACCAGATACCATCTCATTCTTCTGCTCCTTTTGCAATAAAGCTCATTATATTACCTATATATAGTTCTCTCCTAAAGTAACCGCAATTCTGCATTTAGTCACTGACGACTTCCATATTTCTAAGCCAGCAGTAAGTTCTCAGGTATCATCTGATTGGTTCTCGCACAGCACTTGGATACCCCATTTGCATGGCTTTCAGACATCTCCCCTCCATCTCCTTTTCTGGCCTCTTCTCTTCGTTAGCTTTTATTGTCCTAGTATCCATAAGAGATGTCCTCTCTTGCTTCCACACTGACTGTCTCCAAAGAGTTCATCTAGCTCTAGGTCTTGAAGACCATCTGCATTTTGAAGACTCCATAAGTAGGTCTTTCCATTTGATCATATGCCCAATCCCAAACATGCCCACCTGTGCTTGGCACATTCTCTGGGCATCTGACATCTCAAACTCAAAATGCATAATATTTGTCTCCTCCCTATGCTCCCTAAATCATGCTTCACCCCCAGCTTTCCTCATTTCAATGATGGAAGTCCTCTCCTTTCAGTTGCTAGAACCCTGATTCCTGCAATCCTGTTAAACTCCGTTTTCTCTCACTCTCATCATCCAATATAACAGTAAATCCCATGGGTTATAGATAGCTTCAAGATATATCCAGAGTCCAATCATTTATCTTCTCCACTGCTACCACTTCACTGAAAGTTTCTCAACCATCATCTTTTCCAACATGTCTTTCTGCATCTATGTTCCCCCGTCCTCACACAGACTATCCTTCACCCCAGAGTCAGCATAATACTGTTAGTCAGCTTGATCCATTATCCTTGTCCTGCTAAGATGTCTGTGTGATCCCTCTTTGCCTCAGAGTAGAAGCCACCCTCCCGCCACAGTCTCTGAGGCCTCATGTGGCCTGGCCTCTGAGTTCTACCTTCCTCATCTGCCACTATATCCCTGGGCCTCTGAATGGGTCTGGAGATACCCACTCAATTAATTAGCCACATCCTATCAGTCTGCTCATTATTAAATTTCAATTATGCAAGTAGAAGGCCATTTCTTTTCAGAAGGAAAAAAATCAGGTCCATTTAAAGTGTCAGGAAATCAAAATGGCCCCACAGTTCTCAAACAAATACCAAAAACATTCTTACCTCAGAGCCTGCCGTGCACGAAAGGGATCCACTCCCCACCCCCACTCCCAGAATTCCTATGCTGGAGCCCTGTCCTTCTGTGTGATGGTATCAGGGTCAAGGTCTGCGGAGCTGATGAGGTTAGGTGGGCTCAGGAGGGTGCAGAGTCACCGTGGTGAGGGGTCTGTAAGAATAGAGAGAAAGCTCTAATCATGTGAGGACACGGTGAGGAGATGGTCTTCACCAGAATCGAAACCTGGAAAACCGTGAGGCTGGACTTGCACCCCCAGATCCGTGAGGAACAGCCATTTGCTATTTGAACAGCACAGTCTATGGCATCTTGTGATGTCGCGTGAATGGACTGCTACGGAACCTTTTCATGCCTCTCTACTCTCTCGGGAGTGAGCACTGCAATTTTGACTTTTCTGATTCCCACCTCATTATTTCATACTGCAGCCTCCCTCTACTCCTTTCTCTGGCATTTTCAATTACTTTTTCTTCTGTTTCATAGAAGATGCCACCTTTTAACTTTTAAAGTCATTTACTTATGTTTTATATATTTTTTTCTTCTCCTGTACTAGAAGGTAAACTACTGCGGAGCACTGTTCTGCTTATATCTCTGAACCCAGAAAGAGCTTGGCGCATGGTAGAATGTTTGTAAATTTGTGTCAAATAAACTAACTGAATGGGTCTTGAGATACCCACTCAATTAATTAGCCACATCCTATCAGTCTGCTCATTATTAAATTCCAATTATGCAAGTAGAAGACCATTTCTTTTCAGAGGGAAAAAAAATCAGGTCCATTTAAAGTGTCAGGAAATCAAAATGGCCCCACAGTTCTCAAATAGCTACACTAAAAAATGGAAGATAAACAATGTCTTCACATTTCTAGGGGAAAATATGTCTTGCCTAGCATTTTATACCCAGCCCAACTTTCACTTCTGTGTGCTGGGTGAATAAATGTATTTTCAAAGTGAGTATTATTTCCCAGGTACCTTTTTCTTGGAGGAAGATCGTACAATGCACAATTCAACAAACATCCATAAATCAAGTTGATCCAAGAAACAGTGTCTTCAACCCAGGAAGGAAACAAAGAGGACTTCCTAGATGGTAGTCATAGCAGCATGCAGCAGCCTGGAGAGCAGCCTGCTCAAACCAAGCACGAAGATAAAGGTCCAAAAGCAACAGAGCACAGTAAAAACCACCACCAGAGGAGGCCACACACACTGAGGGGAAGCATGACTCCACAGGAGAGTTTTGCTATCTACATGTTGCAGACATATTAAAACTGAAAGACAGTTTGAACCCTGAGTAAAACAGGTAAAGTCCCTCAAAGGAAAATTAATCATGTTACATATTCCAGGCAGGAATACAATTTACATATTTATGGCTATATAAATATGTAATATTAATCTGCCACAAAATAAAGTATAACTATGTTAGGAGGAGAAGTGCGGGGGGCGGAGAGACAGAGACAGAGATGGAGACAGAGACACACAGAGAGAGAGATTCTTAGATAAAAGTAAATATTTTAAAATAAAGCTTGCTTTTTTCAAGAGATTCACAATCCAGTAGGAAGATGTATACAGTTTACTCACCAAATCACTTTCTTACTATCTTTTCCAACAGCAGCATTATTTACTGGTTAGCTAGGGAAGAAACCACTGGGATTATCTTTGTTACTCTGCATCCACTGAATCTCGCATGTCTTCTTCTTAAATCTCTACATTTCAAACTTGTTTTGGCCTTCAAATTCAGGGCAAACATATTTTCCGATTCCTCATGGAAAGGTCATGTCTCTCTCTTCCTTACATAGTCACTATTTTTGCTCCATATCGACTGTAGTCTTGCCCTTTTTCAGCTACAATTATATTTATCTGTGGCTATGTTTTCTCTAACCCTCGTCAGTAACTTTTTCAAAGTTAGCTTGAAAAATTCTAGAACACACCTGCATAAAGCACGGTGGGACCCAAATTCATATGTTAGAAACTTAATTTCAAATGCACCAGTGCTAGGAGGTGGGGCCTTTTGAAAAGTGTTTAGGTCATGAAGGGTTACCCACACCAATGAGTTAGTGCCACTATAAACAGGCTTGGTGGAGGGACGCCATGCCTTCCTGTCTTTCGGTGGCTCCCTCTGTGGCAAGCCACAGCCTTCTTCCTTCTGGAGGCCATAGCATCATGGGGCCCTGTTGGAAGCAGAGCGTGTGCTCTCCAGGTATCAATGCAAGATAGTTATCAGTATCTTGAGCACCTCTCAAGATATCTTGAGCTTCCCAAACTCTGGAGCTGTAAGAGAATAAATTTTAGTCCTTTATGCATTATTCAGTTTGTGGCAAGTCTGTTATATAGCGACACAAAATAATTCCACTGGTTGATAATTGATTTATTTGTTGGTAATTGAGAGAAGAGTGTTGAAACTTCTACTATGATTTTGTATGTATTTATTTCTCCCTGTAGTTTTGGATTCCCCTGATTTATGTATTTTAGGTATGCTTTACTAAGTGAAAATGAGTTTAGAAATATTATTCCATAAACTACACTTTTAATCATTTTGTATAAATTGCTTATCCCTAATGATCCTTCTGACTCAATGCAGATTTACTTAATGCACTGATAGAGCTATCTCATTTTTATTTGGGTTCATATTGCTGGCTGTGCCTTTTCCCACCTGTATTAGCTATCTAGAGCTGCATAACAAGTATCCTAAAAGTTGTGGCTCTAAAGCCACACTATATGCTATACATGGTGGCACATGTCTGTAGTCCCAGTACTTGGGAGGTCAAGACAGGAGGATCGCAGGTTTGAGGACAGCCTCAGCAACCTAGTGAGACCTTGTTTCAAAATAAAAATAAAATAGGGCTAGGCAGTGTAGCTCCGAGGTAGAACGCCCCTGGGTTCATTCTCCAATAACACACATACCACATACACACAATCAATCAATCAAATCAATCAATACATACATAAATAAATAAATAAATGTAAGAATAAACATAAAGCTAGAGCATTTGCTCTCTCGGTTTCTGTGGGTTAGGAGTCTGGATGTGGCAGAGTGGAGCGCCTCCGTCCCAGGCCTCCTGATGAGGCTGCAGGGCGAGTGTAGTCAGTGGTACGCACTCGTTTCCAAGCTCACTGGGCAGTTGTCCCCAGACTCCCTGTCTGTGGCCTTATGAGCAGAGTTTCCTCCCGGTTTCTTGAAGCATGGGCCTCTCCTAAGAACAGTTTGCAACACTTCGTCTGGCTTCCCTCAGAGCGAGTGATGAGGAATAAGAGAGCAAAGAAGACAGCCACTGGTTCTCAGAAGCAAATCACACCAGCCCTGCTACATCCCAACTCAGGAGACCCAAGACACCAGGACCAGCCTGCACACCAGGGAAGGGCGCCGCAGGGGAGAAGCGTTGGTGAGACCCTCGCAATTCACCCTAGATCCGCCCCACTGTCCCTTCCCTTTCAAACTTTCCAGCTCTATGTTTATAGCAGCTCTCTAAGAAACAGAAAAGGTGAAATTGGGGTTTATGGGTTTTTTTTTAAATGTTTAAAAAAAATTAACCCAAATGATGACATGAATCTGTTCATCTTTAAATTGTACCTTTTCCATTTGTTTTCAGTACTGAACATGTCAGAACTTTCATATTGTTTTCATTTTATTTTGTTTTCCCCTTGTCTTGCTGAAATAACCCCAAGGTGAGACGACAGATGCACTTTATTCATCATTCCTAATTGAAATCAAGGGCAAAAAATGTTCCCCTAGGCTAAGCATAGCATCTAGAAGTGGAAATCTTTACTGATTTGCTCAATTAAGTGACAACCTCTAGAATAGCAGCTCTGAATAGCAACAGCGTGGCTTTAAAATAATCCTCCATACTTACCCGGGCATCTGGCTTCTGACCAAGTCAGTGAGGACCTGGGTAGACCCAAGTCCACCTTAGTTGATGTCCTGATCTCTGCACTTCCTTGGGGATGGATGTTGCTTTTGTTTTACTATTTTCCTTGTGGGAGGAAACTGTTCCTGACTCTTTCTTAGCTTGTCCTGTCACGGGGACTCTAACTCGTGGGTCAGGAAAGTGATTCTCCAGTGAACCTCTACTCAACTCTATGTTCAGGAACTGGATCAATGACCCAAGCATGCTCCAGACCACAGGGCCCGGAGTGACATGGACTCAAGTCAAGCCTCGTGAGTCACCTGGCCCACACAGACACGGCCACACTGGTTGGCCACTGGGGCGTCTTGGGCCTCCCGGGTTTATCATTCATTCTGGATAGGACCTGGTCATCCCAGAAAGGAGGGATTCTTTCTTAACTGTCACCTGGCAAATCATCACACCTCCCTCTGGGGAAGTTTGGCGAAAAGTTCAAAGTATACACTGTAACTGTTTTGTCAGAGTATTGCCCAAAGGGACTGGACCTTACTCCAAAAGTAGTCTGAGATGTGTGAATGGCTTAGATCTAAGAACAGGGTGTGAGGCCATGGAATCCCATTACAGTGTGTTGTGGTTTGGATTTGGAATGCTTCGCAGGGTCTCAGGAGTTAGACAATACAGCTATATTTGGGGGGGGGTGCTGGAGCAGGATGGTCACTAGGGATATGGATACCTGTGCCTGGCCTCTCTCTCTCTCTCCCCCCTCCTCTCCCCTCCCCCCTCCTCTCCCCTCCCCTCCCC
>PVLC010030345.1:0-19551 GCA_004027655.1 Graphiurus murinus | reverse complement strand
TAGGAGGAGGCAGGTGAGCGTGACATCAGTCCAGTAGTCACAAGATGATTCAGGGTGTTTCCGTCACTTGCAGGACTTTCATGTAGGGCCCCCGTTGGGGTCTGTGGTCAGAACACTCCGTTCTCTGTGTTCCCTTGGCTGCCTCCCAAGGTTAAGCAAGGCACCACACTTACCTCCTCAATTCCTGTGATTTGGGCAAGGTTGACCAAAGAGGATGCATGACCAAGGGCTAGCCAGTCAGCACTGCAGACTGCCGCCCTCTTCAGTGTTTGGTTCAGAGTCGGTGAGCACAGAGCTGGGCCAATGAGGGCCAGAAACTTTGCTGGAAATTTGCCAAGGAAAGGGATACTCTTTCCCTGTGTCTGCCAGTGAGCAAGTTGTGGAGCCAGAGCTCCTGGGGTCTGCCAAGTGGTGAGAACCAGCCTACGAGGAGAACCAGCACAGAGAAGAACAGTGCCAAAACAGGGAGAAGAAGAGCAGTCCTAACAAGCCCCTAGATCCAGCTGGGCCTGAAGCCAGACCGCCTCTGGACTTTTCTGTTACTGATGCCAATATGTTCTCTTTTTTTAAAACATATTTGAGTTGGGTTCTGTCACTTGCAACCACAAGGGTCTTGTGTGATGTAATCCTGAAAGGGACTAACATGTCTGATACAAGTGACACAGTAGGTACACAACAAACGTTCACTTTAAAGTAAGGTCTTTGTGAGTGAAAAAGGCCAATTTCAAGGGATGACATATTATACAATTCCATTTACATAATATCCTCAATTTGGCAGAATTAGAGATGGCAAACAGATTAGTGGTTGCCGGGTGTGTGGGGAGTGGAGGTGGTGTGACTACATGAACAGCACGAGGGACATCTTTGTGGCCATGGACCAGTTCGGCATCTCCGTTGCTGTGGTGGTTTTGTGAATCTCCACATGTGACAAAGTGACATGGAATGATACGCACACGAGGTTTCCTGGCCTTGGGGTCACATTGGAGTTATAGGAGTTATATATACAAGCATCCTGGGGGGGAGGGAGCGAAGGGCACAGGGGACCTCTCTGTATGATCTTTCTAGCTTCCTGTGAATCTACAGTAATTTCAAAATCAGAAGTTACAAGTTCTTTGTTGGTGTTATGACTCAGAACTTCTTAAGCCCCACAAGGCAGGAGCATGGGCATTGGGATCTGATGGACCCAAGTTCAAATTCCAGATGGCCATTTGCTGGCTGGGACATGGCTCAGTGCTACAGCACTTGACTAGTGGGCACAAAGCCCTGGATTCCATCCCAGCATCTCAAAAAAGAAAAAAAAAAAAAAAAAAAAAAAAAAAAGAAGAAGAAGAAGAAGAAGGAGAAGGAGAAGACACCATTGAGATCTCTTATCAAAATTAAACTTGGTATCAAAGTGCTCTTAAGCATGGCCATTTACCAACTGAGTCATCTGAGGTCACTTGTACCTCTTCTCTGGACCCCAGTGTCCTTGTCTATGAAATGGAGCTCAGTGACTTACCCTATCAGGTGACTATTAACAAAGTGAAATAAACCAGGAATAATGGCATGTGCCTATAAGACCAGTACTTGCGAGGCTAAAACAGGAGGATCACAGGTTCAAGGCCAGCACATGGAAACTTAGTGAGACCCTGCTTCAAAATAAAAATTAAAAGGGCTGGGGATGTAGCTCAGAGGCAGAACACATCTGGGTTTAGTTCCCAGTATCACAGGGGGAAACAAGAGAGGCTGATCTTCCTAGCTGAGTTCCTGGCTTACAGTGGGCCGTGAATAGCAGCAGCAGGACATAAATACAGACCCCACAAGGAAGACTTGCAGTGTGCAGGTCAGGGTCCTGGGCTGTGGAGCCGGCCTCCCTGGGCTTGAATCCTGGCTCTGCTGCTCCCTGGCTGGGTGACCTTGGGCAGGCTACTTGACCTCTCTGGTCCTCACTTTCCCCATCTGTGCAATGGAGACAATAACAGTACCTTCTCCATAGGCTGGTTTTGAGGATCCCATGGAACGAAGCATCTGAGGCCCTTGGGGCAGTGCCTGGCGCTTGGTGGGGACATGGGGAGTGGGGAGTCAGGCTCCATGGGTGGGGGCAGGCCACCTGGCCATCCAGGGAGGCCTATGGGAACATCCCCTGACTTGCAGGAAATCAGATCCCAGGCAGAGGGAAGCTGAGGGCACACCGCCCAGAGAACTAAGGCTCCTGGCTCCTTGAAGTCATCTCTAGACCTGGAGAAAGGAAGAGACACAGTGTTTGCAACCAGTGACTAAAGGTGACAGGAGATTCAGGCTCTGCGGGTGGCTCAGGGGATGGGGACGCTCTTCTGCCCAAGCATATACTCAGGGTTCTGTGCTGATTTTAGGAAGTCACACGGCCAGGAGCTCGCAGGAGCCCACGCTGAAGGCCAGCTCCACTCCACGGTCTGGCCTCTCCCGGCCATGATACACTTAAAGGCCTTCCCGTGCTCGTCGCTGATGCAGAGCCGTCTGAACAATTCCAGGGCTGCCGTCTTCATTTAATGCGGCTCTGAGCCTACTGCGCAGGGGCCCAGAGCTGAGAGGAGGCTGCCTCCTGGCAATGCCTACGAGCAAGGTGAGCCAGAGCTCCTGAGAGGCTGAGAGAGGCTGTGCCGGGCAGCAAAAGCCCGCTGCTGCTGGGAGGCTGGAGAGGCCGGAGGCGACAATACCCACCCTGAGTCCACGCTACGAGAAACATATCTCAATTTCAAATGAGCTAGAACTGGGAGGGGTGGGAGAGGCTTTATTAAGTAGCTTCTGAGAACAAATTGGGCTGGCTTTCAGAAACAAAGAATCTGTTAGCTTAGTTCATGTAGCAAACTGGCTTCAGGTATGGCTGGATCCAGGATTGCCTGTAAGACTATCTAGTTGTTCCTGAGATCACATACTTTTTTTGTAGGAGAGGGGTGAGGTTGGTACTAGGGATAGAACCCAGGGGCTTTCTATCTTTGAGCTAGACCCCTAGCCTTTTTATTTTGAAACAAGGCGAAGTGGCTGAGGCCTGTTAAGTGGCTAAGGCTGACTGCAAACCTGTGACCCTCCTGTCTCAGCCTCCCAAGCACAGGGATTACAGGCCTGCACCACCGCCACATGCTTCCTCTTTAACACAGTGGGGAGAGCATATATGTATATATGGCTGGATATTTCTCACAAAAGTCCCCAGATTCTTTCTTATTGGTCTGGCTTAGGTCAATGGCCATTGACTAAACCAAACATGGTGGCCAGGAGGAAGGGGGCTGCTGATTATCTTGGCCCTCTGCAAGGGGCCACAGGAGGTGAGGACAGACACCAATTCTGCCCAAGCTTCAGAGGGGACCCAGGGAAAGGCCAACCTGGCTAGGAGCCAGCAGAACGCTAGCTCTGACCATAGCAGCTGAGCCTGCATTCAAAGCCTCTTCGAGCAGACTCTTCTTCCCACTTGACAGATGAGAATACTGAGGTAGAGGAACTTGCCCCCTGCCTGGAGGGCGACTCCAGCCTGGTTTCTATTTTATGCCAAGTTCTTTCTCACCTGTCCTGGCCTAGCAGGCACTGACCTCTCCTCTCTCCCTACCCTGCCCTTGATAATTCCAGAGCATGAGGACTTCTAGATTGGGGGCTTCTCCAGGTTCCTTCAGGATGTGCCCAAGGTCACACAGCCAGTGAGCAGGGGCAGAGATGAGAATCCAGATCGGCAGCGTCACTTCTGTCCTGTCTGCCCCGCTGTTTGGGAACTGGTTCTTACCTGTGTGGCCCTGGTCTCCATCCATTGCCTGCCTCACTTTCTGACCTCCTTATGGCGAGGGCAACCCCAGGGCCTCACTTTCACACCAGCCTCCTCCAGCCCTGGAGTCTCTGCCTCTCCGGCCCCTTGATCGTCCTCATAGCTATCCGTGTGTCTCACTCTGGCTCTGTGTCGCTTTCTTTCCTTCTTCCTCTCCCTCCCTCCCTTCCTCCCTCCTTTCTCCCCTCTCTCTCTGTACTGGGAATCAAACCCAGGAGCATTCTACTGAGCTATACCCCCAGCCCTTTATTTGTTTATTTATTTATTTATTTTTGGTGAAACTGGGGATTGGACCCAAGGGCATTCTACCTCTGAACCACACCCCCAGCCCCCCCCCCTTTTTGTGGTACTGGCAATTGAACCCAGTAGCATTCTACCTCCAAGCTACACCCCCCAGTCCTATTTTTTTATTCTTTATTTTGAAACAGGGTCTCACTGAGTTATGGAGGGCCTCACTAACTAGCTGAGGCTGGCAGCGAACCTGGATTCTCCTGTCTCAGCCTCCCAAGTACTGAGATTACAATCATGTGCCACCACACCCAGCAATTTTTCTTTCTTTTTTTTTTTTTTAAACAGGGTTTCACTAGGTTGCTGAGAGTCTATGTTGTCAAGGCTGTCCTTGAACCTGCAATCCTCCTGTTTCAGCCTCCCATGTACTAGGATTACAGGCATGCACCACCACATCCAAAAGCCTTGTTTATTTATTTATGGAACTGGGAATTGAACCCAGAGGCATTCTACTTCTAAGCTACGTCCCCAGCAATATGTTTTACTCTTTATTTTGAAACAGAGCTTCACTAAATGTGAGGCTAGCCATGAACCTGCAATCCTCCTGTCTCAGCCTCCCAAGTACTGGGATTACAAGCATGTGCCACCACACCCTGCAGCCCTTTTTATTTTGAAACAGGATCTTGCTAAATTGCTGAGGCTGGCTTCAAACCTGTGATCCTCCTGTCTCAGCCTCCTAAGTCCTCGGATCATAGGCCTATGCTGCCACATTGGGCCTGTTGTCATTCTTTATAGGTAATTTTATTATTCTGTGACTTTATTTCTACAGTTAACACTCTAATTAATTTCATAGCTCTTGAATATTCTCCCATAAGTTGCCCTAAAAATTCTGCCAGTTTAATTGCAGCACATGATCATGCCATCCCCTGCGATTCGGACACCCATCCCGCCTGCTGCTTCCCAAAACACCTGGAGCACATGGATCACACTTACTCTTCATGATGACCTCAGGAACATAGCTTCATTTTACAGAAAGGGAAAAATGAAGACTTAAAGAGGTTTAAAAGCAAAACAGAGCTGGGATTTGAACCTCCAGCGCCAGGCACCGGCTGGTACTCCTCATACAGGGGAGGGCTCTGGTGGCTGTCAGCTCCCAGGTGCTGCCTGTCTCATTGGTGATCCTGCTGGCCATGCTGGACAGTGACGGTGATGCTTCTTTAGAGCCCTGCCTGCATCCTGCACTGAGAAGCTGCTCTGACTCGTGGGAGGAAGCGGTGCATGGCAGGAGAGACGGCGGCAGCTACAGCATCAGGAGGGGGGGGGGGACACGGATGATGGACAGCTACATGTGCAGAGAAATAAAAAACGATTTCAAATTCTATTTTGCCATCTCTCTCAGCACATCCCTGGTGCTATTTTATGTAGTAAACAGGAGGCCTAGTTGTTATTCTCAATTATGATATTAATTCTCTGAGTGACCCTGGGCTACTTTCTTCCCTTCTCAGAGCCATTTCTCCATCTCTCAGCCCCTCCCCCCCTCAAGGACAAAAAGATGTTCTGGCAGGAAGCCGCTCCTGTGTCTGGAGCTGACCTGGCCCTCATTACCCAGTAGGCAAAGGGCAAGGGGCACAGGGTGGCCCACTAGGGTGCGAGGCGCTTGAGACACCTGCTCCCATTCTCTCTCTACTCCTCACTGCAGAACTCTCCGTGTGTGTGTGTGTGTGTGTGTGTGTGTGTGTGTGTGTGTGTGTGAAGGGTACTGGGGATCAAACCCAGGGGCATTCTACCTCCAAACTATACCCTGAGCTCTTTTTATTTCTTATTTTGAAACAGGGTCTTCCTAAGTTTCTGAGGGTCTCCCTCAATTGCTGAGGCTGACCTGGAACCCGTGATCCTCCTGTCTCAGCCTCCCTCCTAATTGTTTTTGTTCTTAGCTTCACAGATCCTTTGGCCAACCTCCCTGTCCTGGACTGTGAGAGTATGAATTTTACACCCCCACCTCCAGTCAGGAAGCGAATATCCAACCGGGTGCCAACTTCCACCCTCCTGTGGCTGGTGCAGTATTATTTTCCTACTTCCCCGCTCCCCTCCCCCTTCAGAGGGCAAGGTTGCCATGGGTAATTGGCCTCTCGTTTGTTTACCTCAGCGCTCAAGAGTCTCTCTCTCTGCCTCCTCCGTCCTGCTGAGGCTCCCTATGCCATCTGGAATTGAGCCCACAGTTTCCCTGTCCCCCTCCTTGGGAGCTGCCGGGAGAAGGCCAGTTTGAGTACTGTGTGGGAGGCCCAAGCTTCCCGCCAACACGGGCAACTAGATTCAGAAAATAGCTCATCGGTAACAAAGGAAAAAAAAAAAAAAGCCTAAATAACAAACTACAGAGATCCTAGGATCTGCAAATACAGATGAAAACAAGTCCCAGATGAAGAAATCGAATGATTTTTGCTCTTGTTCCGAACTGAAGACTAATTTTAAGATATTGGTTGTTGGGAGAGAAGGGGCTTGGATGGGGGCAGGAACTGAGGACCAGTCAGCAGGAGATGGAGTTTTGCAGCCTGGGAGACTGTGAGCACTCACACATGCAAAGCCCCTGCCCAGTCTCCGTGGTCCCCAAAGTACCTGGAAGACTCTTGGGATAGACAAGTTCTGTTTTTTTGTTTGTTTACTGGGAGTTGAATTCAGGGGCATTGGACCTCTGAGCCACACACCCTCCCCCAGCCCTTTTATTTTGAAAAAAAAAAAAAAAAAAGTCTCACTAAGTTGCTGAGGCTGGCCTGGAACCTGCTATCCTTCTGTTTCAGCCAGGCTACTGTTGATGTTTTGAATGAAGGAGGAAATTGAAGTTTAGGGGATGATCATGTCTGGGTAGATCCGGGTCCTCTTCTGCCACAGGTCTTTCTGCAGAACCAGGTGTGGACCTCTATGGGCACGGAGATTTCCATAGTTCAGGGAGGACTTTGGGTTAGATCTGTACCAAATTCTCTCCTGAAACCCAAGATTACAGCCAAAATATTTAATGACTTGAGAGGCCATCAGGGCTACGGCCAGCCACAGGGATGGGCAGGTGTGGTGGCACTGGCAGCTAGGGGAGGCCAGAGTGGCTGGGACTGAGGAGCCAGGAGCCCCTGAGAGCCAAAGCTGCAGCTACTCGCCACCTGGGGTGGAAACCTTTTCATATTTTAGGAACCGCCTTATGCCACCGCCTGCCCTAAGCGACTGTCGGCAGTGCTCCTGGCTATGGCCCAGCACACACTGCCCACACCTGTCCTGTTGTGCAGCTGCTAGTCCTCACTCACCCACACTCAGAGGCCTTGAGGAAGGTGAGAGGCTGGCCTCTCTGGCCTCAGTTTCCTCATCTTTGAGTTGTGAGCAACCTTAGTCCCTGGTTCTGGGTGGATAAGATGATCCTGGATCAGTGCTTGGCCTAGAACTTGGCATGAGGCTATTACTCAAGACACGTTTGCTGCACTTATTTCCAAGCCGGCTCTTCTAGGGCAGGAGGGTAGCTCAGTGGCAGAGTTTACCTAGCATGTGCAAAGGCCCTGAATTCAATTGCCAGACCATGAAAAACAAAAAAACACCAAACCTGCTCTCTGCCCATGCCAGCTTGCCTCTTGTGTGACATGTGACCGTGCAGCAGAGATGAGTGTAACAGACAGCCTGGCACCTGCACATGAGCCATGCCTCTCAGGACTGGCTTACGGAGCTCCATGCATGGGAGAGCATCCTTTCTCGGGGTGTCGTATTTGTGACAGCAAGGGGAGACAACCTGGCCTGCTGGGCTCCCCAGCTGGCTTCTGAAAGGATCTATCCAGAATTCCCACCCACTTCAGACAGGACAAGTGTTGGCAGTGGAAGGAACCGGGACTTCTCGAAGGAGCCCTTCCCGAGAGGGCCCTGAGGGGAAGCTGGGGCGAGCACCCTGCCTCCCGAAGGGCTGCGGGAGACGGCCTCCTCCTTTGAGCCCTGGTCCTCTTCACCTGCACGTTCAAAGCCAGCCCTGTCCCTTTGCATGTGGCTGCTCGTCCACCCTCTGCGTGGAGCACTTCTGCGGGGACTGCATCACCTCTGGGTGGCCCTGGCCAGGGCAGGAAGCTGCACAGAGGACTTTCAGGTCCCATCAACTGATAGCAGCCATGACTCCAGCCTTGATTTTGAGAGGAGGCTGGGGAGGGAGGCTGGGTTAATCATTGGAAGGGGTGGCAATGATTCTGGAGGAAATGTTCCAGAGATAGCTCCTCTGGCCAGGACAACCTCCCTCTCCTAACCCAAGTGTGGGGGCCCCTGTAGCCTGCACCTGGGTCACGGGGGTGCTCGTGGAACATGCAGGCTCTGGGCCCACCTCGCACCTGTGAGTGGTCACTAAAAACAGGGTTGGAAGATGCTTTGGAAACAATGACATCAGTGATTCTCTGGCTTCAAAACACATCCCCTGCCCCACAATGCACGGGTATGAGTCCCTCCACCACTTCCAAAATGTGGGAGTATGGTGGGTTCACAGCCCGTCTCAGCCCTGCTTCCAAGGGTCCCCAAGAGCAGCTCATGGGTGGAAGAGCTGTCACAGATGGAAGACCAACTCTGCCTCATCCTGACCCCTTCAGGTACCAGGTGTGGCATCTATCTAGGGCAGGGAAGGTTCTGCAGACCACGCTCAGCCTCAGCACCTCACAGCTGCATGACCCGGCAGGCCCACTCTTGGTGCTGGGGGTGGCCCTCTCCCAGACAGGCACAGCCCCATTTCATGGGATCAAGATGCAAATGATAAATATGATGAGCAAAGCAGTGAAATGAACAGCAATAGCTCCTGTAAAGGCAGGAAAAAGCTGGAGCTGAGGGAGAGTGGGAAGTTCTCAAGGCCACCTCTCTGGGAAGGTGGCATTTGAGCTGAGATGTGAATGCCAAGTCCCTGGCCTGGAGTAAACAGTGGCAGAGCATCCCAGGCAGAGTGAAGAGCAAGTGCTAAGGTCCTGGGTCAGGAATTGGTGTAGCGAGCTAAGGGAATGAAAGATGGCTGATATGGCCGGATTGGCAGGAGGGAGGGGAAGTGAGGAAGAGGTCAGAGGTCAGCAGCAGGCAGATCTTGCAGGCCTGTGGCATTTATTCTATGTGTAATGGGAAATTCATCCATCTGAGAGAATTCAATGGAGTAAGAGAAAGCAAGTACCTGGACCCTCTACGCCCTCACCTGGCTGAGACATCAGTCACCTGGTGCCTTGGGGTCCCATAAGGAGCAGCCTGGAGGCCGGGATCTCATACAGACACCGGGTTGCGTTTGTTTTGATCTCTGGCCTCTCTCTCTCCCTCTCTGCGCCTCAGCCCAAGGTGCCGGAATGTGGCACCGCATGACAGGACTACGCCTTGTCCTGGGTCTCCTCGCGGGCCCGCCTGCGCCCCCCACCCCCCACCCCGGAGCAGCGGCAGCGAGACCGAGCTGGATCAGTCTCCGGGCGAAGGGCAGGGGCGGCGGGGCGCGGGAGGAGCCGCGAGGCATGCTGGGATCACATCCTCGCGGCGGAGGACGGCAGGCGGGGGTGTCGTTCTTTTGTCCTTGGTGCTTCCCTGCGTCCCAGCCGCCAGTACTGCGGTCCCTCGGTACTGGTGGCGGCCAGCGGCCCCTCTGCAAGAGACCAGCTCGCCCGCGCCCTTACAGCACACCCGACGCCCCCGACCCCAACCGCAGCCTAATCGACTGCCTCTCGCCACCACCTGAAATGCATTTAATCTGCTCCTGCAAATGGCTAATTTTGAAAATCCGCTTATCAAAATTAGGTCCTCAGCACCCGTATTTATTTACTTTTCGTTTTCATAATCTTTTTCCTCCACCCCACCCCCAAGTGTGTTGACTTAATTCTGTTTTCTATTGTGTGGCGCTATCTCACAAGTCCCTGGGCCAGGGGTGGTGGGGACAAGGGCCAGGTTAGGAGCAAATGGGAAATGGGAACCGAGCAAGAATGCGAGAACTGGGCTCAGAAATTCACTTCCGGGATCAGAAGGCCGGCTGCCCCCGTGGGAGCCATCTTTGGGTAATTACAAAAGCAGAGACTTGAGCAGAATGTGTTTAAGAGGATGAGAATTTTTGTGTGTGTGTGTGTAGTACTGGGGATTGAACCCTGGGCTCTTTCCCCTGAGCTGCATCCCCAGCCCTATTTTATTTTGAAACAGTGTCTGGCTGCATTGCTGAGGGTCTCACTAAATTGTTGAGACTGACTGCTAACTTGTAAATTTAGCCTCCCAAGTACTGGGATTACAGGCGTGAGCCAGCAGCCCAGCTGAAGAAGAGAGTCTTGATGGACCCCACTCCTGGGACCTGGTTCAGTTTTGCCAAGAAAACCAGCAGCTCTAGCAAAAAAACGTGCAAGAAAATAAGTGGTATCAACTGTTTTCCCCCAGTACCTGTGGAGGGCCAAACTCATCCTGGGTGTTCATTATTATTATTTGTTAATTACTATCATTATTGTGATACCGGGGATTGAACCCAGGGACATTCAACCTCTGAGCTGCACCCACAGCCCTATTTTATTTTTATTTCAAAACAGGGTTGGACAAGTTACCAAAGCTGGCCTTGAACCTGTAATCCTCCTGTTTCAACCTCCCAAGTGCTGCTATGCCCAGCTTCATACTGAGTGTTTTATATCCTTGCTTGGTGAATGAGAACTGCATCTTACAGATAAGAAAACTTATGCCATGGTTCAAACCCGGGTATGTCCAAATTTCCCCTTTGCATCATATTATCAATTGTGCAAAGGATGGTTTCTCCATTTACACATCTGTGCCTGTGAGAAAGACAGACTCAAGGGAGAGATGGGTTTTCAGAATCTGGAAGATGGTTTGCCTGGTTGCAACCTGTGTGGATTTGTGTGTGGCCTTCCGAACCTGATTAGAGACTCTGAAAGTTTGCTAAGAGCAGGTAAAGAGGTGTGAAGAGTGGCTAGGCCATTTGACCTCTGCAGGCTTTATTCACTCAATGCTATTTATGTTGTTGCTGGGCCCCTTAAGTATGAGCTTATTTGGGACATACCTACAGTACAAAGCTTGGATTTGATTTGATTTGCTTTCCATTCAACATTGACCGAGCAGCTCTGTGGGCCAATTCTTCTGGGATGGAAGGATGAAGCAGATGTATTTCTAGCTATGGGAAGCTCACATTTAGTGGTTTTTAAAGAAAAGTAACAAAGTCTTAACACATACACTGGAGACTATTTTATTCTCTCAAAGAATGGCTAAGCTATTTTGTAGTCACTTTAGAAAAACCAAAGGACTCCAGCAGAATAAATCAAGATTTCTCACATCGAATGGGGATTTCTAAAGCATAAGACATTAATTACATCTTAGTTGAGATTAGGGTTGAACTGCCTGCAAACCTGGGCACAAAGCGGCAGGTGTACCATGTTCACTGCACGAACTTGGACAAGTTGTAGCCTCAGTGTTTTTATCTGTAAAATAGGCGTGATAGTAAATATCTGTGCACGGGATCATGAAGATTTAAATTAATGCTGCGTGTGCCACTTTTTGCTTAGTACTTTATAAGGGCAAACATCTAATAACTAAATAATATTAATATGGGATTTGGAAGTGTAGCACAGTGGTTAGAATGCTTGCCTAACGTACCCAGCACTGCCAGAAAAAAAAAAAAGCAAGCCTATATACATTAAACATAATTTGTATATTAATTTACTCAATCAAACTCAGGAAATAGAATTTGAAGATGGAGAAGTAAACATTGATCAAATGTTTTCCAACATGAAAAGCTTATGTATAAAGTACCTGGAGAGCTAATTAAATAGTTAGTGGGTGTCTGGGCCCTGGTGCCAAGCCATGGGTTACTAGTAAGGTGAATCAAGAATTTATCCAGGGTTCAGAGCCCCCTTCATTTCTCCATTACCCCCTTTCAACTTCTTGCTTCTCTCTGGAATTGAACAATAGTCTTAGGATATACCATATCATATCATATATACCATATAACAAAGTTGTTTGAGACTTGCAAATAGCTTGTATTTGATCCCTCCCACCCTGCCCACCTAAGGATACCAACTCCATGCAAAAGATAAAATCTCCTCCTGTCCCACTGTGTGGGCTGTGCCTGCAGGAAGAGAGGCTGGGGAAGCTTGTGTATGTGGATACAGAGAGGAAGCAGGTAGGAGTGTGTGCAGGAGACACCTGTGGGTGTGGGTGTGGGGATTTGTGAATGAGTGAGCCTATGTGCACACAGGAGCCACGTGTGTGGAAAGGGTGGCGGCCCAGAGAGAGTGCTGATCAGTAAAAAGCAATTGCTACAGCTGTGGGTCAGGGCTCTCCCTTTTGAGCAAGCAATGAGGGTAGGGGTTGGGGCTGCGGGGCTGTGGCTCAGGGGCAGAGACTTGCCTAGCATGCATGAGGCCCTACTTCCTACTTCCATCTCTAGCACCATAAAAAAATATATATATATATATATATATATATATATATATATATATATGCAGTTTTATCTGGACATGATGGCACACGTCTGTAATCCAAGTACTTAGGAGGCTGAGACAGGAGTATTGCAGGTTTGAAGCCAGCCTCAGCAACTTAGTGAGACCCTGTTTCAAAATTTAAAAATAAGGGTTGGGGATGTAGCTGGGAGGCAAAATGCCCCTGGGTTCAATCCCTAGTACCCCCCAAAACAGAAAACAAACAAAAACAAGTAATGAGTGTGAAGTATTTCCTACAGTGAGGTCTAAAGAGAGAAATTGCAAGACCAAGGGCTCAGATAGGTGAGAGGGCGAAATTCTGGCCACCAAGCCACAGTGGACTACTCTGGAAGGACACCTGTGCTTCTGTGGGGTCAATGTGAGCTGGCCTTGAAGGTGGGCACAGCCAAAGGGCTGTGTGGATCCCAGAGAGGCTGACCCAGCTCAAGACTTTGTGGGCAGCTTTGGGGCTACACAGGCAGGACTGGGGACTGAGGCCACAGAGGGAAGACCAAGCCGGCCCAGAGAGAATGGCTGTTCCACCCTTGGGCAGGAAAGAGAGGGAAGGGCAGAGACAGGATCTGCAGTGACAGAGCCACACAAATACCAGGTATTTGTAGTATTATCTGCTGATTTTGAAAGCTGAGTGAAACTGCTTTTAAAATACAAGATCATATTCCAGTGGGAAGAATCAGGAAACACAGAAGTGCCAGAAGGAGGAGCTCCATGTGGGGGTGCACAGCGGGGCAGCAGGCTCCAGCCCGGCCACCTCAGAGCCTTCAGGTCCTGTCTTGATCACCATGGGGTTCTCTGCGATGTGTAGCTCCTTGCTCATCTCTAGCTCAAGCAGAATAGACACTTCTTTTCCTGGCTTCCTTTAGCATGGCAAGGAGGGCTGAAATTAAAAAAAAAAAAATTAAAAATTGCACGCTTGTGCAGAGAGAGAGAGATATTCCTGCCTCTACTTAGTACTTTGGGGGCACTAAGAACATCTTTCTGATTCACCCCTCCCCTGTATTCACTAGCTAGGTCATTTTTGTTAATGAATGGCAGAAAATGCAACCCAAATGGGCTTATTCAAAATAAAGCAAATGTATTGGCTCACATAACTAAAAACTCCCAGAGTGGTCTTTAGGAACAGCTGGATTCAGGACTCAAAGGGATCATTAGGATCCAGTTTGTGTCTGTCTGTCTGTCTGTGTCTGTCTGTCTCTCTCTCTCTCTCTCTCTCTCTCTCTCTCTCGTCTGACTTTTATTGGGCTGGCTTCAACCTCAAATTCATCAGGGGCGCCTGGGAAGCTCTGGACACTGCCCTGTGGCCCAGAGATGACTGCTGCACCTCACATTCCAATCCCCTTGGGGTCAGCTCCAGAAGGAAGAGCAGGAAGCTGAGTATAGTGGTGCACATGTGTAATCTAGGTACTTGGGAGGCTGGGACAAAAGGATTGCAGGTTAAAGCCAGCCTCAGCAACATAAGGAAGCTGTTTAAAAATAAAGAATCAAAAGGGCAGGGGTATGTTCAATTCCGAGAGGGAAAAGGAGGAGGGAGGTCAGTCCCAAATGTCTGGGCTAAATTGGACCAGGTTCCTCTGGGGTATGGAATGAACCGATAGCTGAGGACCCAGTCACTGCCCACCTGGAGCCCTAGGGGGATGGTGAGAGTCTGTTACTCAAGATGGGTGAAAGGACGGTGGGCAGCCAACCCTCAGATGTCCACTGCAGCTACTGAGGCGGCACAGTGGCCACGGGTGCAGCGGTTCTTGTCATGCTCTCCTCCCTGGTGCAGCTGGTGAGGCAGGTGGGCCTGTCACTGGGAACCCAGCTGGCAGGTTACAACTCATTTGTGCTACAGGGAAAGGGAGCCCTGGGAAGAAAACACAAGGGGCAGGAAAGCTATGCCTAACGGCAGTGGCATTGCCCCTTCCCACCCTTTCCATGGCTCCACCCCAGATTGTCCCTCTCTGTACGAGTAACTCAGGCACCCCCCACACACACACACACAGCAGAGGCAAAGACACCAGCTTTCCCCTGCCAGGTGCCAGATGGGGCCTGCACATCACATAGATGCCTGCTCCTGGGACCCCGGATCTTTCTTTTTTTTTTTTTTCCTGTAGTACTGGGAATTGAACCCAGGAGCATTCTACCTCCAAGCTGCACCCCCAGCCCTCATTTATTTTATTTTATTTTTTTTTTAAACAGGGCATCACTAAGTTGCTGAACATCTCTCTATTGCCAGGCTCCCCAGCTCCCTCCTGATTTAGGGAGGCCCAGACAGTTCCCAGCAATTTCTTTTTGATTCTGTCGGCCTCTTCGTGGAATGCAAATTCAGGTTCTATCCAGCCAGGCCTCGCTCACTCCAAGGCTCCGACCCCGTCCATCGCAGACCTGCTCTAATTGGACATGCCCACTCTCAGACGCAGTGCCACCCTCATTCCCAAGGGGCTTCCTCCTCCAGACCCTCCCAGCAGTCTGAGTTTCTTGTGTGAGGAATAAGTTCATCCCTGACTCACTGACGGGATACTGGCAGGTAGCTCAGTGAATGAGCTCACTCCCAGTGAAGTTTTAATCATTGTGTTTATCTCCCACCCACCTAGCACCCCGGAATGGAGTTTCTTCCCCATGCCCCGAGGGCACCTTTCCTCTCCCAACCTCCACAGTCAAACATGACTCACTTGCTACAGAATCAGACTTCCAGACTGCAAAGCCTGGCTCAAAGGGGCACCAGAGGAAGGTGCTGGTGGACATGGGGTTGTGTCCACAGAGACCACGCATTTGGCCCACGATCAGGAAGACTGCAGGGTTGAGGACTGGGCTCCTAGCATGGGGGAATGTCACATGCTCCCCTTTCACCCCAGCACTTCTTCCTTTTTTCTTCGCCAGGAGCACCACCAGGTCACAACGTGGAAGCCAGGTTGCTCTGCGTCGCCTCTGGAGTTGCCAGTGGTTGCACAAGGTCATTGGTCAGCTCAGTCCCCGTCAGTGTTCTGGATAGCAGTGGAATTGTCTGAGTGCCGTGATTATGGCCCACTGTCCAACTTGGACCATCCCCAGAATGGAGTATGGGGACAGTGACGTAAAGACAATGCCTTAGCCGGCCACAGTGGTGAACACTTGTAATCTCAGTACTTGGGAGGCTGAGACAGGAGGACGGCAAGTTCGAGGTCAACCTCTGCAACTTAGGCCTTCTGCAACTTAGTGAGACCCTGTTTCAAAATAAAAAATAAAATAGAGCTAGGGGTGTAGCTCAGAGGTAGAATGTCCATGGGTTCAATTCCCAGTACCAAAAAAAAAAGAGAGAGAGAGAGAAAGAAAGCCTTGTTCTACCCCAGGCCACAAGGCTATTTTGGTCAGCAATGGACCCCATATACTATGAGGTCATGTAAGATTAGAATATAATAGAGCAGAAACATTCCTAGCACCTCGTGACGTTGTAGTTGTCCTAACAGCATGATAGCACGAGGCATTGTTCACATGTTTGCAGTGATGCTGCTGTGAACAGACCTACTGAGTTGCCAGTTGTATAAGAGTACAGCACATATAATCATATACAGTGGGTAATAGTAAGTGACTATGGTACTGGCTTATGTATTTGGGGTGTGTGTGTGTGTGTGTGTGTGAGATACTGGGATTTGAACCCAAGGGCATTCTACCTCTGAGCTATACACCTCCAGCCCTATTTCTTCTTCTTCTTCTTTTTTTTTTTTTTTTTAAATTTTGAAACAGGATCTCACTCGGTTGCTGAGGCTGGCCTTAAACTTGTGATCCTCTCGTCTCAGCCTTCCATATACTGGTATTACAGAAGTCTCCCCACCCCCACACACACCTGGCTGCTGCTTACTTATGAGAGTATACGCCTACTATTTAGAAAAAAAGTTTGCTGTAGACCAGATGTAGTGGTACATGCCTGTGATCCCCATATTGGGAAGGCTGAGACAGGAGGTTTGTAGGTTCCAGGCCAGCCTCAGCAACTTAGTGAGGCCCTCAGGAACTTGGCGAGACCCTGTTTCAAAACAAAAAAGAAAAAGGGCTGGGGGGCAGTGTGTGTGGCTCAGAGGTAGAATGCCCCTGGGTTCAATCCCCAGTAACCCCCCCATATGAAAAAAGTTCACTGTAAAACGGTCTGTTTTCCACCTCACACAGCAGCCTCATACATCTTGTGTTTACTGCATCTGTTGGTTGCATCGATTTCTCTTGTGCTGGATTTAATCTGGTGTTTTGTTAATCACGGCCCTAGGAACAATGGGCTATCCCAAATATCTACATCTATCCGTACATATGCCATATCGCCTCAGTGTGTGCAGGTTATACCATCTAGATTTGTGTGAGTACTCGCTATGATGTCTGCACAACTGAGGCAGGACTCCCGCCAGGGCCTTGAAGTTACTTTTGGTTAGAAACCGAAATAAAAATGGAAATTAAAAACTCCTTCACAGCCCCACACCCAGCTGTTAGCAAGCAGACAACTCTGAAGATAAAAGACAGAACAGGTCCCCTCAGATAGAAACAAGACAGTTCCTCCTTAGACAGTTCAGGAGGTGCAAGCCAGCATGCCCCCACCCCCCAGTATAAACAAGGCAGAGTCTCCCTAGGACATCTGCAAGATAAGACACTGAGGGATACAGAGATGATGTGTGGGTTAACAGCCATTCTGCTTTTGTATCTTGCTTGGGCAAGGTGTAATTACTGTCTTGCTTACCCCTCCCTCCCCTCTGCAATTAAGTGACCAAATGTATAAAGAACTTATCATTTCAGTGGTCGGGGGCCCAGATTTGAAGCTTTTGCTTTCTGGGCCTTCACTAGTGAATAAAGTAGCCTGCTTTTCCTACTCTGGTCAGGTTGTTCCTTTGTCTCCAGCTTGGTTGACCAAGCTGTGGGGACCAAGCCTCTGAACAATGTATTTCTCAGAATGGGTCCATACTGTTAAGGGACACAAGGAGGACCATAGTTTGTCATGTCCTAGCATAGTTTGCCCATGCTAGGACATGACACCCAGCCCCAAAGAGGCATCCCTGTGCATCTAGGAGAGCAGGTGGGCTCCCTCTGGGCCAATGCTCCATCCCTATCTCTGGCATCTGTAGGAGAGTCACCCATGTGCAGTGACAGGGTGAAGTGGTTGCACGAATAGCTCAGCTAACTCACATCCATGCTGCTCAGAGGCCCTGCCCTGTGGTGAGGCTGTGAGTTGCAGTGTGTGTGTGTGTGTGTGTGTGTGTGTGTGTGTGTGTGTGTGTGTACATGTATGCACCTGCAGGGGCAGCAGGTTCTGGAAAGGACAGCACAGAGCCCTGGGTTTCTGCAATGGAACCAGCATTTCCTGGAGCCCCCAGGCCAGGGGTGTCCCAGGCTGCCCCACAAGACTCTGAGCTGTGCAGGTGTTCCTGGGATGTTCCTAGCTTGTCCACCAGAACCTAGTCAGTAGATGATCTGGCAGCCCCGTGCCCAGTAGGGAACCAGTACCCTGTATGTCTTCATTAACATTTACTGAAGATACGATTTGTCCCCAAACAGACAAGATGTGGCAAGTTAGTTACCATCTAGCATAGAGATCATACAACTGCTGTCATATATGACTTACACTGGCCATGTCAAAAATCAAACTTAAATCTATTCACATGCCACAGTTAAAAGAATCCAATGATGTATTGGTCTGGTGGTTTCTTTTATGAAAGCAGCTTTTAAAGCATTCCCTATTTTTCAGCCAGAGCTCACTTTAAGTGTGTTCCATTTTGTACTTTGCAATTTATTCGAGGGTTTCCACTGGATCTCTGCTCTCAGAGTTGCAATGGCTCTGGGCTAAAAGCAATAACCAACCTCAGAAGAAGGAGAAAGGCTTTGTGTGGCAGAGTGCCCCTCAGAAAGGGGAAAGTTCCCAGAGACTTCAGGCGGGGGCTGCAGCAAGATTCCTTCTGTCCAGGGGATGTGTAGGCCACCTTTCATCAAAGGACACAAACTTTTCTGCACAAAAACAACCTGCAGCCACAAAGCAGGAAGGTCTCTGCACATGTAGATACATTGGCGGTGCCTAGCTAATCATGAGTAACATTTGCTTAGCGCTTGGGCCAAGTTTCCTGGCTCCCGAGCAGAGGTCCTGGGCTTTCCAGATGCACATTGCACACTCTTTTTTGTTGTTGTTTTGTTTTGTTTTCATTTTTTTTTTCTGGTACTGGGGATTGAATCTGGCATTCTATCTCCAAGCTATGCCCTCAACCCCTTTTATTTTTTATTTTGAAAAAGGTTCTCACTAAGTTACTGTGCACTAGCCTCACCTGTGATCCTCTTGTCTCAGCCTTCAAAGTGCTGGGATTACAGCCGGGCACCACCACGCCTGGCTCACACTGCACACTCTTGCCACCAAACAGAGGGCCTCAACTCAGGGCTGTTCATGAAAAACAGAGAGGGAATGCAAAACCATTATAAATTATAACCAATATCTGTTTGTGCCCATCTATCTCAGACAAATATTCTAGCACAGCAAACCTGTGATTTTATGCATGCTATTGTTCAAAATGAGGAGAAAGCAGGTATTTTTTATTTATTTATTTTTGGTCCTGGGGACTCTACCAAGCATTCTACCTTCAGGCTGCACACCCAGCCATTTTTATTTTGTATGTTGAAAACATTTCCCTAAGTTGCTAGGACTCTTTTCTTTTTGTTTTGTTTTGCGGTACTGGGGATTGAACTCGGGGGCATTCTACCTCCGAGCTATATCCCCAGCTCTATTTTTTTTTTTTATTCTTTATTTTGAAACAGAGTCTCATTAAGTTGCAGAGGGCCTCACTAGGTAGCTGAGGCTGACTGCGAACCCGGATCCTCCAGTCTCAGCCTCCCAAATGCTGGGATTACAAGTGTGCGCCACCACGCCCGGCTTGCTAGGACTGATTTTGAACCTGTGATCTTCCTATCTTAGCCTCCCAAGTACTGGGATTACAGGAGTACACCACCACATCAGGCCAAAGCAGGTGTTTAAAGTGAGCCCCTTTGCTGAAAACATGGAAATAAAAATAGTATATGAACTACATGGACATAGCAAAAATCACAAGCATGTCGCGTGAATATCTGAAGTTTTTTTTGTTTTGTTTTGTTTTTTTCGGTACTGGGGATTGAACTCAGGGGCATTCTACCTCCGAG
>PVLC010030344.1:0-19560 GCA_004027655.1 Graphiurus murinus | reverse complement strand
TGAAGATGGTAGAGACTGTGAAAGAACAGAACTAAAACTTAACTGTGTGAAATAAATAAATGTTGGGCCTCTACTATCACCCAATGGTATTTACTTCCTTACTTGTTAAATAAGAGTTATATGTCAAACTTCTTAGGTGAAATACATATGCTAGCCAAGGCTATGAAATGCTATTACCTCTCTATTTCCCCTGCTCACTATCAGACATTCTGAGAAGTTCTAGTCCCTGTGGTACTACTTGGAACCGCCCTGGGAGAAGTTCCATTCCATTAATCCCAGCAGAGGTAGAAACAGAAGAGACAGTTTGAACTTGTAGAGACTGGTTTTTGGAGTCCAGTGGGAAAATCGGATAATCAAGTAAGTAAGCTACTATAAATCTATTCACAAATTCAGAGGAAGCAATTTTTAAGCTGTTGGTGCAGAGTCAGGGCAAAGGAAAGGAAGCAAATTATCTCAAACTGTTCATCTTCCACCATACCATTATCTTCCCCTTTACACTTTGCTATTTTAGCCAACAGTGTCATCACTTTCTACTCATACAGGTTCCAAGCCTCAAGCTGTTTCACTTGCCTGGAAAGTGTTCCCTAATCTCACAGCCCTTTGTCATGAATCCAGTACAAGAACCAGCTCCTCCATGAAGCCATTTGCCCTTGGTGATCTCATTTCAAAAATTTACACTGCCACCGACCAGCAGTGTTTTAACAAGAGCAAGTGCTCAAAATATACTGGACAGTATTGGCATTAGTTCTGAAAAACAGGCTGTTGTATGAGAATCAGCAGGTAGACTACAGATTGCCTTAATTCAGGGTCTGAAGAATCAACTGGTGTTTTTCCTCACACATTATAGTCTTGGCCTGGGTCTCCTGGTTTATATTTTCTAGGGTCAGAGCCTTCTCTTCCAGCATAGGGGACTAGAATGAGACAAACCCAGCTCTTCTGTGAGAAGACCAGTATTAGTGGCCAACCTGAGTTCTCAGGGCCTTCCACTGATTCATTCAGGCCATAGCAACAATTATGCACAGCATGGCTCAACAGGTCAACAAGCCATTGCCTTCTGTACCATACCTCAGGCCCTGACTGCAAAGCAAGATGTAACTGTAGGCCTTTTCTGGGGTCCTTGCAGAAGAGTTTGCCTCCCAAGGTGATCCCCTGAGGCAGAATGTTGAGAACAAAGGAACAGGACAGCAACAACAATCTGGTGTGCGCAGTGAAGAGATCCAAACTTGTTAAGCAAGAGAAATCAAGAACAAGCAAGCACCAGAAATCAACAACCAAAAGCACTTCAAAGTGGTGAACAGCAAGGAAGACCACCCCACTAACAGCATAAAGTAGGAGGGCCATGAAAGCCAGGGAGAAGTGGTAGAGAAGACCAAAAGCAGTTGAACAGCAACTGTGAGGCAGCTTCCTAGCTCAGGCTCAGCTACTTCAGGTTCCCTTCACCAGGGTGTGAACCAATCCCGAGCCACTCTAGCAGGAAGGCTTGCTGAAGATGAGGGCTTGCAGTCGCTGGCTGGCAGCGTAGTGGTTTCTGGGATGGGATACAGGTGGAGGCATTTCCCCAACAGCTTCGCCCTGAAGAATCTGTGTTTCAGAACTTGCCACCTTCTTCCTCACACATGAGCTATGTTTACTAGTTTCCTTTGAAAGATGAGATCGAAAGTCAAGTTTTCCAGGTTTAGGCTCATCCTTCAAAACACCCGATATAACTCTGGCAGTCACTTTCCTCATGTTCAAGTTTTCTTTCAGAATGAGTCTAACTGTTTCTTTATCTAAATTTAACTCTTCGGCCATCATCCTCACCGTTAACTTCCTGTTTGAACAAACCAAGTCCTTGACCTTCTGGATATTTTCATCCGTCCTGTGGGTGACTGGACGACCACTTCGTGCATCATCTCGAACATCTTCCCGCCCTTCTTTAAATCTTTTGTGCCAGTCAAAAACTCGGGCCCTTGACATGACTTCATTCCCATAAGCTTCTTTTAAAAGATGGTGGGTCTCACTTGCAGACTTGTTCAATTTCACGCAAAATTTGATACTAATTCTTTGTTCTAAATATCGGTCGCTCATTTTGGCATCAAACAACACAGGAACGTTAATAGGCCACAATTGTGAGGGAAAGACTGAGGGACCAATCTCTATAGGGCTGTAGGCCTGATCATGCCTCTATTCTTGCTCCTTTGGAATCCTCACCCGGAAAGTCATTGCTGTTCTTAATTTTCGCCCTTTAGCGTCTGGTTGAGGCTGGGGAGAACCGATCTGAGAAGCTAACGGGGCCAAAGAGTAACTGCAAAGCTGGGGGAAGTTAAATCCCCTACGACCTCAGTCGGCGTCCAAACCGTACAAGCAGCTTTGTCTGAAATTTGCAAATCAGTCACCAAGGTCGTCCCGATCCCGAGGCCCTTAAGAGACTACGGCGATTTCTGCAACAGACGCCTACGTGGTGGCAACTTAAGCAAGCAAGAGGAGATGCAACGGTGATGCAACGCGCAAGATCGCCCCAGATCTGCAGATACCCGCGAACTCGCAACCTACCGGAGCAGCCAGCGGCTCGCCAGCTCGCCGGCTCTAGCGTCCCGGGAGACCAGCCCTCACGCGCAATACCCTCCCCGCAAGCCCGGCTGTGCGCATGCGCACTGAGGCAAGCCCGCGCCAGGCCCCGCCCCCGCCTCGCCACACCCCGGCCGGCGCGCTTCTTTGCGCGTGCCCGCGGGCGGAGAAGTCGGCGCAGAGGAGGGCGGGGGAGGAAAGCTGAGGGAAGAGAGGGCACCCCCGGGCGCCGAGGTGCATTGTGGGAAGGAGGCGGCAGCGTCCCGGGCGGGCGGGAGGTGCACCAGCGGCGGCGGCAGCGGCGGCGGCGGTAAATCCTCCCGGCCGCTCACAGCACTGTGGAGCCGCGTCCCTAGCCCGGCGTCGGACCGCGCGCCCCTCCTGCCCCTCGCGGCTGCTCGCGCGCCCGCCCCTCCCCCGCGCCGGCCCTGCCGCGCCGGCCGGCCGGCCTAGCTCCCCTCCCCGGCCCCGACGGGCGGGCGGGCTGCCCTGAGGAGGCGGGGAGGGGAGGGCTGGGCCGGCCGGCGGGCGGGCGACCATGCCGAACTTCTGCGCGGCCCCCAACTGCACGCGGAAGAGCACGCAGTCCGACCTGGCCTTCTTCAGGTTCCCGCGGGATCCCGCCAGGTAAGGCGCCGCCGAGCCGGCATCTGGGCCCACCTGCGGGCCGCGGGCTCGGGCTGAGGGGCAGGGGGGCGCCGTGCGCTGTCGCCCGCCCGGCCCGGGACTGCGGCGGGGACCTCGGAGCACGTGCCCCGGCGGGGGTGCGGCGCAGAGGCGGGATGAGGTGGGTTCTCGCCTGGTTGACTTGCTGTGTGACCTCGGACAGGTAGCCTTCCTCTCTGGGCTTGAGTTTCCTTAGCTGTCAAAGAGGGACTTGGACTCTGGTTCCTGCTCCTTGCTATCCCCCTCTCCAAGACGGTGTTGGTGTTTCTGTTTGGAGTCCGGCCACCTTCTTCGATCTCACGTCAGGTTGCAAGTGCCGCACAGTGTTCAAATTCGGCCTCTGACCGTTATTTATTATCTCGCTTGGTTATTGTGGGGCCAACAGGGCATACGCAATGAGGGCGTGGGAATTAGTATCGAAAGCCTCTCTTTTGAAGTAACCCACATACTGACTTGTATTTAGGGAGCGATAGGATAGGGACTATTTGAAAGGCTGAGGATGTTTTATAGGCCTCTTTTGTTGGTTCATTCATTTAAAAGCAATGCATACTATGTGCCGAGCACTAGTGCTGGAAATTCAGAGTGAACCGAGACAGTGTCACTGCCTGCAGAAAGCTCAGAATCCATTAGGGTGGAACAGGTACATCAATAGGTAATTTTAATATGGAATGCTGTTTATTAATTCAACATATATATTTATTGAAGGCCTGCTATGTGCTGCTAGGCGTTGTTTTGAGTGGTGAGTACAGATGAACAAGTCAAAGTCTCCCCTCAAGGAGATTACATTCCAGTTGAGTGGGGTAGACAAGTAAAATATATACAGTAGTGTGTTGGTTATAAACACCATGGAGAAAAATGAAGCAAAGATTGGGAAATAAGTAGTAGCAGAGGAGGCACAATTGCTATTTTAAATAGGGTGATCAGAGAAGGCCTCACTAAGAAGGTGAATTTCGCTGGTAGTGGTGGCACATGCCTGTAATCCCAGTACTTGGGAGGCTGAGACAGGAGGATTGCAGGTTCGAGGGCAGCCTCAGCAACTCAGTGAGACTGTGTTTCAAAATTAAAAGTAAAAAGGGCTGGGGATGTAGTTCAGAGGTAGAATGCGCCTGGGTTCAATCCCTCATACCAAAAAAAAAAAAAAGGTTAATTTGAGCAAAGGTGGATGGGCCAACTGTGAAGATATCGCGAGGAAGAGCATTCCAGACTCTGAAGAAGTAAGTGCTTCTTGATGAGACTAGAAAGGGATGTATGGGAGGGACAAATTGTACAGGAGTGTTTCCATAGGAAACACTCTGGCATTCATTCTGAGTGAGATAGGAAGGGTTTAGAGCAGAGAGACTCACAAGATCACTGACAGCTCGTTAACTTGAGAAGATGAAAGTGGGAAGACCAATTAAAGGCTATTGCAGTAATCCAGATTAGAAGAAGGTGGTAAATTGTTGCCTTTGAGATATGGTTTGAAGGTGAAGCCAACAGGATTTGCTAATGATTTGTAGCTGGATTGTAATAGAAAAAGAGAAGTCAAGGTTGACTCCTGAGATTTTTAACCTGAGCATTTACTGAGATTAAAAAATAATAAGAAGAAATAAAATAGGGCTAAGGATGTAGTTCAGAGGTAGATTACCCCTGGGTTAAAACTCCAGTACCACACACACACAAAAAAACTCTCAGCAAGGTGTGGTGGCACATACCTGGAATTCCAGTACTTGGGAGGCTGAGACAAAAGAATGACAGGTTTGAGGACAGCCTCAGGAATCTCCTGAGACCCTGTTTCAAAACAAAAAATAAAAAAGGATGGGGGTATAACTTGGAGGTAGAACACCCCTGGGTTCAAACCTTAGCACCACCAAAAGCAAAAACAAAAAACCAGAATAGGTGTTTGTCTTCATACCATATACAGAAGTTAACTCAAAATAACTAATATTTAAATAAATGACTTAAAGAACTATAAAACTAAAACCATTGATCTTAGAAGAAAACATAGAAGTAAATCATTATGAGATGTGGCAGCATTCTTATATATGAAACCAAAATCATATACAATAAAAGGAGAAATGGATTAGACATCACAAAATTAAACTTTTATGTATCAAATGACATTGGACAGAATGAAAGAAAGTATTTGCAAATAATGCAACTGATAAGGATCTAGTATCCAAAAAATATAAAGAATTTTTAAAATTCAACAACAAAAAGACAACCAAGCCAGGCACAGTGGCATAGGCTTGAATTCCCCATTCTTGGGAAGGTGAGACAGAAGGATTGCAAGTTTGAGGCCAGCACACAGAAATTTAGCAAGACCCTGTTTCAAAACAAAACTAAAATAAGACTGGGGATAGAGCTCAGAGATAGAATGCCCTAGTACCACACACATACAAAAAGACACAGAAAAACAGAAAGTAGGCAAAGGTGCTTGGCATGGTAGCATACACCTGTAATCCCAGTACTTGAGGGGCTGAAGTAGAAGGATCACAGGTTAACAAGACTCTCTACAACTAAATGAGACCCTGTTTCAAAAGGTAAAATAATAATAATAATAATAATAATAATAATAATAATAAAAGAGGGCTAGGGGTGTAGCTCAGAGGTAGAATGCCCTTGGGCTCAATCCCTAGAAACACAAGCACACACACACACACAAAAGAAAATGAGCAAAGAACTTGAACAGATATTTCTCCAAAGAGATACAAATGGCTAACATGCACTTGAAAAGATGCTCAACATTAGTTATTAGGGAAGTTCAAATCAAAACCATGATGAGTGATAGAATTACCATATTACCCAGCAATTCCATTCCTAGGTATATATCAGCAAGAACTGCAGACTGGTACTCAGAAACAAATATACACATGTTCACAGAAGCATTACTTGAATGGATAAAATTTATATCAACACAATAGAATATTATACTGCCATAAAACAAAATCAAGTTCTGATACATACTACAACATGGGCAAACTTCAAACATAATAAGTGAAAGAAGCTAGATTATAAAAGGTAATATATTGTATATTATATACATTTTTACATATATACGTATATTATACTACTTTATATTGTATATTTCCATTTATGTTAAATATCTAGACTAGGTCAATCTATAGAGACAGCAGATTGGTGGTTTCCAGGGGCTGAAAAGAAGGAAAAGTAGGGAACAACTGACTAATGGATAAGGTCCTTTCTGTCCATATGTAGTTGAGTGCTCTTTTTATTACACTTAGGGAAATATGGCATGCTGGGGCGTACAGTCTCAGATTTGGAAGTTTTGGGTCTAATGCAATTTCCCTTGGAATACTGAAACTCCCTCAATATTAGTAGATTTTAACTGTCTTTGGAGTCATTGCACCCTTTTGGAATCTAACATAAGACAAGGACCTTTATAATTCACCTGTTTAAAGTATATAGTTCAATGGGTTTTGGTATATTACTTTAGTTTTTGGCAAAGTATATATAACAAAATTGGGTATTTTAACACTTTATTTATTTATTTATTTTGTGTGTGGTATTAGGGGTCAAATTCAGGGCCTTGCACGTGCAAAGCAAAGCCTCTACCACTGAGCTACAACCCCAGCCTCATTTTAACCTTTTTTTTTTTTGTGGTACTGGGGATGGAATCCAGGGGCATTCTACCTCCAAGCTATACCCCCAACCCTATTTTTTATTCTTTATTTTTATTTTGAAACTGGGTCTAAGTTGTGGAGGGCCTCACTAAATAGCTGAGGCTGGCTGTGAACCTGGATCTTCCAGTCTCCGCCTCCCAAGTACTGGGATTACAAGCATGTGCCACCACACCTGGCTTTTAACCTTTTTTTTTTTGCAGTATTGGGGATTGAACTCAGCGGCATTCTACCTCTGTGTACCCCCAGCCCTATTTTTTTTTTATTCTTTATTTTGAAACAGGGTGTCACTAAGTTGCCGAGGACCTCACTAGGTAGCTGAGACTGGCCGTGAACCCGGATCCTCCGGTCTCAGCCTCCCAAATGCTGGAATTACAAGCATGCACCACCACGCCCGGCTTTTTAACCATTTTTAAATGTATAATTCTACCCAGGTGTGGTCATGCATGCTTGTAACCCCAGTATTTAGGAAGCTGAGACAGAATGATGGTAGGTTTGAAGCCAGCCTCAGCAACTTAGCAAGGCTCAGCAGTTTAGCAAGACCCTGTTTCCAAACAAGAAATAAAATAGGGCTGGGAGTATAGCTTGGAGGTAAAATGCCCCTGGGTTCATTCCCTAGCACCGCTCCCCTAAAACTTTTTCATTCCAAAAAAAGCTCTGTAACTGAAGCAGTAACTTCCCATTCCCTTCCCCCTAGCCTCTGATAAACTCTAATCTCTTTTAGTCTCTGTACACCTATAATAGGTACCTCAGATAAGTGGAATCATACAATATTTGGTTTTTATGTCTGGCTTATTTTAACATAGTGTCTTTGAATCTTTCCCTCACACACACACCCTGACACATGGGAGGCTGAGGCAGGAGGGTCATAAGTTCAAGGCCAGTATCAAAACAAAAACTTAATGAGGCCTAGTTTCAAAACAAAACAAAAAAAGGGCTGGGGATGTAGCTCAGTAGTAAAGTACCCCTGGGTTTAATCCCAAGTACAGCCCCCCTCCCATTGGATTTTGAAATGTGAATTGTTTATAATCATAATGTACAAGTGTGTAAAAAAATACTAATATCTGGATATCTCAGGTGTCAAATTATTGAGTGATGTAAAGTTCTTGGTTGAATGAAATGCAGTTAGATGTGTAATTTTAGTTTAGGTTTGAAATTAACATGTTACCATAGTTCTACATACTTAGAGTGGAGCAAATGAAGTGTCAGGGTGTGTTTGTGAGGGGGTGGATGTAGTGTTGATATAAAAAAAAAATACTGTTATATAATTATAACATGAATATATTTTCAAATCTGTGACTGTTTATCCATGGCAGAACTTTTATTCTTGAAAACTAGAGTCAGGAAGCCGGGCGTGGTGGCGCACACTTGTAATCCCAGCATTCGGGAGGCTGAGACCGGAGGATCCGGGTTCGCGGCCAGCCTCAGCTACCTAGTGAGGCCCTCTGCAACTTAGTGAGACTCGGTTTCAAAATAAAGAATACAAAATAGGACTGGGGGTATAGCTCGGAGGTAGAATGCCCCTGAGTTCAATCCCCAGTACCGCAAAAAAAAAAAACAAAAAAAACAAAAAAAAAAAACTTAGAGTCAGGAAAAGATCTGGTTGTGACCTTTAGCAAATTACTTAACAGTTTTGTGCCTTGGTTTCTTGGCAGAGTACTCACCTTTGAAAGGACTTAAAGCAGTAGCTGGTTCTTAATAAGTGCTTAGTAAGCATTATTATTATTACTTGTTTTTCTGCACATAACCTCTTGGTTAAGCACCAAGAGGGCATGAACTTTATCTTGTTCAGTATCTTCATCAACACTTCCTGTATATTGGATTGTGTAGGCACAGTCACTGCATTCTAGAGCTTACAATCCAGTTTGTACATGTATCATCATAGAGTATGTTCATAATAAAGCAAATGGACACAACCTCATGCTACCACAAGAAACTCTAGTTATATATAGAACGTCTTCCTGCTAATTTTCTGCAATGGCAGTGTTGTCTCATTTGCTTATGTCAAAATCCTGAAGGAAATGTTAGATTGTTAGCCTCATGCTATTTTTCACTTGTACTGCTGATGGTTGAGTCCTCTGATACTAGGGTGTCCTGGGAGTTGGATGACCAGGTGTAGGTTCTAGTTTTGCTACTGGTTTTGGCCATGCCTCTGAGCAGCTTACTTCTTAACCTTTGTCTGTAATGGAAGGGATTTTACTAAGTGATTTTTAAAAGTTTCATTCAACTCTCATTTTGTTATTAATCACTTTTCAAAATTATGTTTTATAGAGGGGACCAGGAATCCATTGTTAATATCTATTTCCCTTAAGACCAACTACTGAAATTTAAATATCAAGCTTATATTCCATAATTGTATTTTCATTTTATTCTAGATGCCAGAAGTGGGTAGAAAATTGTAGGAGAGCTGACTTAGAAGATAAAACACCTGATCAGCTAAATAAACATTATCGATTGTGTGCCAAACACTTTGAAACCTCTATGATCTGTAGAACTGTAAGTAATAGAAAGACTTGGTTTTTTTCTCTTTCTTACTGTTTGGTTGGGAATGAAATATGTATTAACTAGAAGGTATTCCTCTACCCCATCATTTTAAGATGAAGATAAATTTGGAGCTAAACAGTATCTATTTCATCCTTAAAATCCTGAGTTTTTCTTTTAACTCCCCTATTCCTGATGCCCCATTCCCACTCACTACTTTTAAACTTTTAGAAAATTCTAGATGGCTATAACAGTATACGTTTAAATTAATGTTGGTGTTTTTATTTGGAGTTTTTCTAGAGCTTTTTTATGAATGGTATCTTTATCTAGGCATGATGCTCTTTGTTTTCATGTTTTTGAATGTACTCTTAGAACCAACACATACTTTTTATGTGCTAGATCTAACAGGAAATAAACCATATAGCTAATGTGAAAAAACATTTCTGTCAGTTATTTGCCATTTCAATTTCCAGACCTTCCCCAGTTTCTAATGAGGTAAGACCAGATAATTTCTGAGATCTGAGATTTTTAACCTCTAGGATTCTGTTAATACTGTGACTCATAAAAGGCACAAATAGGGCAGATTTGTTTGAAATGAAGCAAACGTGAAAACACTTTAATAACTAGTAAGGAACAAAGTTTTGTTAAAGAAATAATATACAGTGTTATTTAGGAGTAACATATCTCAGATATTGGGATAGATATAAACTTTATTTGAAGGTACACTATATATTGTTATGCAGCAATTTATTTTGATATTTTTTTCAGATACATTTTGCAGAGGCATCAGAAAACTAAAGAATGATTGGGTTATTTTATTTCTCAAAATTAATTGAAGCAGATACTTGTGAAGTCATTGGGAGGTGAGCCAATTCCGGTTCAACAGTTTAATCACAAATATTTGAGGGATATTTTTTGCCTTGTTTTGTTAGGAGAGTAATAATGATCAACCAAAATAAGAGGTTTCATATGTTTAAAAGGCAAACTACTTTTATGTTCCTGACATTAAGTAAAAATATCCCAAATTATTATTTTAAATATATAAGCCATATGCATTTTTACATTTTTATTTTAGTAATATGGTTTCTCAGTTGGATAATTCCAACCAGATTAATGGGAGAACTTTAAAATATAGTTCACTCTTGTATTCTCATTTAGTCAGAGCACAGAGCAGAAAGATGGGCTAGTTTTGCTTTTAAAATTTCCAAATGATTGTTCAGTCTTGAATAAGTTAACCCACATGTGAGAAAATGTTCTTTCTGTATCTGTAGAAGATGCTTCTATTAAGAGGTGGGTTATCTGATATCCATATTCAAATGTGTAAGAATTTTGGCTTCATTAGTTTGGTATTTAAGATCTCATTAGTAAACATTGATGACGAGTTCAGCCAAAGTCAAATGTTATATTATCTTTGATGCTAGAGTAAAGTCCTTACTGTTTCCTGAAACCTTAAATCGGCAATTAAAGATTAAATCTTGATACTGTGTTAAAATTATTTTTATGAATTGAATATAACCTCTTTTGACATGTACTTATAAATAGGTATTTATAAAATGTCATGTTTTTCAATGATACTGTTTTTTGATCTTTATTTGCTATAAAATAGCAAATTAGATTTGAATTTTAAAAATTCATTATAATGTTTTATCCTTCCCCTCACTTAATAATTGCTCAAATATTAAGAGTTGACAGTGTATAGATATGTTTTGTTTATTTTTGAGACTTTTGCTCAATGGAAAAGATGAGAGGCTCAGGATATAATAGGTTTTGCTCCTTTCGATTGTTCTATCCTTGATTAAACCTTGACTTAAATTCCCTGGTAGATTCCGGAACTAGAAGCTTAAGTATCACTAAGAAATCAGATTTCCTTCTTTGTGAGTTCTATGATGCATGGGATTGACCTGGAAAACATTGACTCTAAGTGGAAATTCTTCCCAAGTATAGTTAGCAACTCTTTGGATAAAACCCAAATGGTGTGTTCCATTTATACACATGTTTTTCCTTTGTATCATCTTATCCTCCCATCTCTGGGTGAAAAAAGAGAGGTTATTATTTTTGTTTGGCATTTTCTTTGAACATGCTTTAATAGTCAGTTCTGAAATAATCACTGCTCCCAAGAAAGCTTTTTGAAATGAAGGTTTTTTTTTTTTTTTTTTCAGACTAGTGGGGCAGAGGAATAATAGTAGTTATTCATCTGCTATTTACCCTCTTAATAAACTTTTATCATACCCAGTCTCCTTTGGGCTGGCTATAGACTACTGTCACCATCTAGATATGGATCCAGCTTTTGGCTAGGTTGGATAAGGAAGTAGGATAGAGGATGATCATATTGCAATGGTAAGATCATTAGAACTAGATGTGAATTTAGAAATAACCAAGTTTAGTGTTTGCAAAAATGTGATTATATCATTTGTGGAATGAGAGATGATTTCAAGTGGCATGTGAATCAATTTTTATCTTAGGAATTTTATAATATGTATTTAAAATCTAGCTAGACCATTAAAGATTAGTTCTACCATTTTTATTGCTTAAGACAATGTTAACTAAATAAGTGAATAGATTGTGTAAAAATATAGATAGTGAACTAGGTGCAGTGGCACACGCCCATAATCCCAGTACCTGGGAGGCTGAGATAGGAGGATCAAAGGTTGGCAAACTAGACCTTGTTTCAAAACAAAAAATAAAAGGGCTGGGAGTATAGCTTAGAGGTAGAAAGTCCCTACGTTCAATCTCTAGTACCAAAACATAATAGATAGATAGATAGTAGAGGTTTAACTAGCAAATACTATCATTAATGTGTGAATAATTTCATTTGAGTAGATACTAATCTGTTTGAATACCTGAATTTTATTCAGAAGAGGAAACTGGGCTCCAAAATGGAAATTGATTCAGCTAGGGTCTCTTAGTCACTGGTAGAGTTTGGACTAGATCCTCGGTCCCAGTGCAATATTATTTTCACTGTGCCTTGGTGCTTCTCAGTAGTATTAGTAAAAGCAGAGGGAACAGCAGGTAAGGAGGGAAACATTGTTATAGAATATATGAGAAGGGTAGATTATTTGGGAGACTTGTGCATCCTGTAGATTTGGTGGGTTCATGGAAAGACAGAACAGATAGTTGTTGGGAGGCTGAATTAGAAATAAATATGCAAAACAAAGCTTTTTTAATACCCATTATCAATTCAGTTTGTTAATTTATGATAGTAAGATTGCCAGACAGGCAAATGCAAAAACATCAATTGTAGACTGACCTAAACTGACATCAAATTTTGCAAGTCTTTATACTTTAGAGCCAAGAGTTGAAGAAGTACTGTGGAAATCATTAATGTGGAATTTTATTTTTTTTCTGAAGGACCATCTCTGAATTAAAATATTTTTTCTTTTTCAGAGTCCTTATAGGACAGTTCTTCGAGATAATGCAATACCAACAATATTTGATCTTACCAGTCATTTGAACAATCCGCATAGTAGACACAGAAAACGAATAAAAGAATTGGTATGTCTTTGTGCTTTTAGCCATTCTATCTCCCCATAATACTGTGAAATCAAGTAAAGGGCCATTTTTAATGTTAGAAATTGATTCAGCTGGGTGTATTGACATATGCTTATCCCAGTACTTGGGAGACTAAGATAGGAAGATCACAGGTTCCAGGCCAGCCAGCCTCAGCAACTTGTTTCAAAATAAAGAATAAAATAGGACTAGGGGAGACTCTGTTTCAAAATAAAGAATAAAATAGCTTGAGGGGTGGGGGTAGAATATCCCTGGGTTCAGTCCCCAATACCACACACACACACAAAAAAAAGAAAAAGAAGTTGATTCAAGTTATTGTCTATTTCAAAGGCAACAGTAATGTGAAATGGATGTGATGATTATTAAGTAACCTGCATGTAAGATAATTAATCTGTTTTAGTACTATTTAAATTGGGGAAGCTCCCTTACATTTAGCCAGTTGATACTTGTTGATTTGGGCCAAAGTGTACTATTAATTACAAACTACTAGTTGATTCCCTTCCTGGGGTTGTGGGAGGGGAGCCAGACATAGGGGTGGGGGAAGAGCTGCCTTTTATTTGGTAGTAAGGAAAATGGAGCTGGGGTATGTTTCCAGAATTTAGCACAAAGGGGTAAAGAGAAGAAAAAGTGTAAAAGTTGAGCCATGAATAGATTTAAAGGTAAGGATTCTATCACTATTAAAATATTGACAAGGTTTAGAAAAAGCTTTGAAATCTTTGAATATAACATTTACACATGTCTTTATAGTCCTTTGATATCTTTCAGTTCTGATCATTGAAAGTTCCCTGTTTGTTGTTGGCCTTATGTAAACAAGATTGTTACTTAGAGTCCTCAGTTCATGGTTTTCTGTCCTCCTTGCCACTTAGCAAGCCCTTTATTTTGTTTTACTACTACTTTTCCTTCTTCATTGACCATCACCATTACCATTCCTTCCTTTCCCATTGGGTGATATATTTAACATATGTCATATCAACTCACCTGTACTTTTTTAAGATAGCATCTAATTTTTCTCATTTGTTCTGTTTATCTTTCATATTTAGATCTGATCCATTTGGGCTTTGAATATATGGTGTCCAAGAGGGATGTAACTTTATTTTTGTTCTTATAAAAAAATTAGTTTTCCCAAGATGGTTATGTTAGTCCACTTTCCATTGCTGTGACAAATACCTGAGATAAATAAACTTAAAAAGAGAAAAGGTTTATTTTGGCTCCTGGGTTCCAGAATTTTCAGTCCATAGTTGGCTGGCTCTGTGCTTTGGGGCCTGTGGTAAAGCAGAACATCATGACAAGGAGCTCGTGGAGGAGCAAAGTTGCCTACTTCTTGGTGGCTGGGAAGCAAAAAGAGAGGAAGTGACCAGGGTCTCAAGATATCTTTCAAGGTTACACCCTCAATGATGTAGCTTCCTTTTACTAGGCCCCACCTCCTAAAAGTTCCACCAAGCTTTAGCATACAGTCCACCTTTAAGAGATATTTAAGACCCAATCAGTTGAGTGGGGTGGCACACACCTGTAATTCCATCTACTCAGGAGGCTGAGGCAAGAATGTTGCAAGTTTTAGGATAGCCTCAGCACCTTAGCAGACCTCATCTCAAAATGTAAAAAGTGTTGGGGATGTAGCTCAGTGGTAAAGTGCACCTGAGTTCAATCTCCAGTACAGAAAAAAATCCAAATCATAACAATCTGTTAATTCATCTTTCCTCTATTAGTATAAAAATGCTGCCTCTTTGTATACCAAGTTTAATGCAAGGCTACTTATGGGTCCTGTTCCACTGGATTATTTGTTTATATTTGTACCACACTGATTTTACTACTGTGGCTTTGTAATATATCCTATTCCTCTTTGCACTCCCACTTCCTGCTCCTGTATTGGCAATCAAACCCAGAGGCATTCTACATCTGAGCTACACCCTCAGCCCATTTTAGTTTTTATTTTGAAACAGGATCTCAGGGTTCAAGTTGCTGAGGCTTGCCTTGAACCTGTGATCCTCCTGTCTCAGCTTCCAAAGTCTTGGATTACAGGCATGTACCACCACATCCAGCCTTTATTTATTTTTTAATTTATAATTTTTTATGATGCTGGGGATTGAGCTAAGGTCTCAACCCTGAGACTTATCTTTTAAGTTCTGAGAAATCCTGTTTATTTTCTTCATGCATTTATTCCTTCTATTTTTCTTCCCTTTTTTTGTTTTTCTGGGGCTTCTTATTCAGATGAATGCTAGCTAACACATAATAAGGGTCGTCTTAGTATATACCAGGGGTAAGGAGCTCAGCCACTTCCTATCCTGTAGCTGTCTTTTCTCTGTACTCTGCCCCTTTAGGGAACCTCACATAGGAACTTCAAAAAACCTTCACTGCAGGCACACTTCAAGATCTGTCATCCTTGTAACTGTGGAGCCTACCAGATAAGGAGGGAATGTTTCAGGTTGACCTGCCTGCTGACATTTCTCATTATCAGTAGCATGTCCAGGGCTGCCCAGCAGGTACACTGCTGTCTCCAACTATCACTGGTACTTCTGCTTTCCTGCCACAGAATAGTAATGGGCAGGTTGTGATCTAAGCATCATAGAGGACTAGAGGGAGAGTAAAAGACACTTCTGGAAAATTCTTCCTCAGTCTAACCGTGTGTGTGTTTAATGCATAGACTATGTTCTATGTGTTCATTTCTCTTTCATGATGTCACTGTTGCTTCTGCTTCCCAGGGATTTATCACTTTTATGTTAAATTCTGCTATTCAGCAACCTCCCTCCTATGTGGCATCTCCAGGGTTTGATTGGAAAGGGGGCTGATTTATATCCTCTTTAATTGCCCTCACATGCCATGGTGTACTTTCATTATCCAATAAACACTTGTAACCCAAAGTCAGGATGACTTAGGTATAAAATAAGTTAATAGTATATTCTTTCTTCTAAGCTTGGGATGATTAGCATATCATTATTATTATTATTGTTGTTGCCTTTCCATCATGTGTTAAAGAAAGTATCCATATAATGAATTTATGCTCTTGAAAGAGTAAAATTGAGCTCAAAATAGGGTGTTTTGGGTTTGTTGTTTTTTTTTTATGAGTAAAAGATGATACACTAGAGGTCAGTTTTCTTAAAGATTTTTTTTCCCCCTTGTTATTTAGAGTGAAGATGAAATCAGGACACTGAAACAGAAAAAAAGTAAGTGATAGTGTTAATGACTCAGCTTCTGAATGCCTTTTATAAAAAGGCCTTGACCTGGTAAGAACAAATAAATATGTTTTATGTTCAAAACCTACTTTGAGAATGACTGTGAGAGTGTGGTCAGCTTTGTCCTGTGGTCTGGAATTATATGAGACTGAAGTTGTAATTCAGTTTGTCTTTGTTGAGTGCTGCTGAACCACACAATTTGCCATGTGCATGCCTCACAAAGGTGACTCCTTCCTAGGTGGTCTCTGTGGTAGGGGTGTCCAACACACTGGCAGAGTGTCCCAGTGTAGGGAGGGAGGAGCAGCAGTAAGGACAGGTACTGTACTGTCCACTCAACCTGTGGTGCATAATAAGTTCTTAGTAAATGTTCAAGGAATACATGTTCTGAGGGCACTTGGTGCGTTGAGCGTAGTGATCACAATAGCCTTTCTGTAGGTGCTGATGCTTGAGCTGTGTCACTACAAGATAGGGGCTAGAAGTTGTTTTTGTTGTTATTACTATTATTCCCCTTCTCTGTCTCTTGTCACTATCATGATTTTTTAAAATTGTTTTAATTTTTGGTGGTACAGGGATGGAACCCAGAGGCCTTCTACCTGTGGGCTATACCTCCAGACCTATTTTATTTTTTATTTGGAAACAGGGTCTCACTAATTTTCTGAGAGCCTCACTGAGTTGCTGAGGCTTGTCATGAATTTAGGATCCTTCTGTCTCAGCCTCCTAACTATTGGGATTACAAGCGTGTGCCACCACGCCCAGCTTAAGCCTATGATATTTTAAAATTCTGTAACTGGACAAGACTTGTAACTCATCAAAAAAACATGTCTGTCAAGTCATCAGTCTAAGTGCTTTATTTAATTTTATTTAATTCTCACATTTATCATAGAGCTCTTAATTCCTCCTTTATAGATGAGGAGTATCTTAATTCCTCCTTTATAGATGAGGAGACTTGGACTCAAAGAAAGAAGGGAAGGGTATTCTCTGCAAAAGTTGAGTGGCATGAAATAGGGTACTAGATTGGAAAACTACACTCATTTTGGTATTGTTAAGAGTTTCTGATAACCATGATACTTAGAAAATGAACTCGAGCCGGGTGTGGTGGCGCACGCTTGTAATCCCAGCATTCCGGAGGCTGAGACCGGAGGATCCAGGTTCGAGGCCAGCCTCAGCTACCTAGTGAGGCACCCCGCAACTTAGTGAGACTCGGTTTCAAAATAAAGAATAAAAAATAGGGCTGAGGGTATAGCTCGGAGATAGAATGCCCCTGAGTTCAATCCCCAGTACCGCAAAAAAAAAGAAAAAAGAAAATGAACTCGGGACCACAGAGGCCAGAATTTGCAGGGCTGTGTGGGCTATTAGCACTTGGAACCCTGAAGGGGTTTGTAAGCAGGTGATAATGTGGACTTTAGTTCCATGTTATATAGAGCGTTGTGTTGGAGTAGGAGGGTAGTACTGTAGGCAGGAAAGCCTCTGCTCAGGCAACTTGTATTCAGATGACTTACATATAGAAAGATGTGTAAAAGGAGAGAGATGGCTTTTCATTTTATATTCTTTGCTCCTTGATGAGCATTATTTTAAAAACAAAATAAAACATTTGAGTTAGTACTTGTTAATTGGTAGTAGAGAAGTAATGGAGGACAGAGGAAACATAGGAAGGAGGGAGGAAGGAAGACAGGCAGTCAAGCAAACAGCCATGGTAACCTCATCCTTTCTTGCAGGGGCAGGATGGATACAACCCTGTGTTGTAGTATATGATTAATAGACTGCCATCTGAACTGAGGAGAGTGAACCCTGGTGGAACTCTGAAGGGCCTAGGTTGCCTGGAAGCATAGCTTACACAGGCTCTAGACAGATTAGACTTCACTTTATACTTGGACAGCTTCTTTTTTTGGGGGGGGGGGCGGTACTAGGGATGGAACCCAAGGGCATTCTACCTCTGAGCTACAGCCCCAGCCCTATTTTTTATTCTTTATTTTGAAACATGGTCTCACTAAGTTGCAGAGGGCCTCACTAAGCAGCTAAGGCTGGCTGCGAACCCAGATCCTCCAGTCTCAGCCTCCCAAATGTTGGGATTACAAGCGTGTGCCACCATGTCCAGCGCTTGTTTCTTCTACCATAGTGCTTTTGCTAGAATACTTCTGCTCATGTTTTCCTCATCCACGTCATAATCACATGTATATTCTTTATTCTGAATTTTATCTCCCTTCAGTGACACTGCAGTTTTTGGTAGCCCTTTTTGTAAAGACCTAGGTTCTATGATTCTTTAGATTCAGATTCTTTTCCTGGGGCCACCGCTGACCTGTATGACTGTGGGCAAGATACTTAACCTCACTGTTCCCATTCAAATATGAAGAGATTAGGCTAAGATTTCTAATATCAGCCCTAAAAATTACATGAATCTATATTGGTTTGTATAGCTGTCTCATTGCCCGCATAAAAGTGTGGCTTAATGGTTTGATAGAAAGAAATAGCATCTGTGTGGACCATGGTGCCAGACAAGCTTGGGTCACCTTTCACTTCTATCCTTCTAACTCCATTTGTGGCCTTGGGCAAGTTATTTACTCTCCTTATTTGTCAGTGGGGTTGATACCATTTGCCTGGAGAAAGAGTAATGCGATGCATAAAAAATGCTAATTAAGCACTATATCCTTAGTAAATACTAGTTCTCTTCACTTTGTTTTTCTAAGGACATGAAGTATCTGTCACTGTTCTGTATAATATGTGAAGTGCCTTGTTGTAAAGTTTATAAAGCCGGGTATGGTGGTGCACTCTTGTAATCCCAGTACTTGGGAAGCTGAGATGGGAGGATTGCAGGTTCAAAGCCAGCTTTGACAATTTAGTGAGGCTCTCAGCAACCTAGTGAGACGTGAGACCTTGTTTCCAAAGAAGAAATAAAAAATCAGGCTAGAGGTGTAGCTTAGAGGTAAAATGCCTCTGGGTTCAATCCCCAGTACCAAAATAATAAATAAATAAGTTTATAAAAGATAGGTTCTAGCCGGGCATGGTGGCGCATGCTTGTAATCCCAGCTTTTGGGAGGCTGAGACCGGAGGATCCGGGTTCGCAGCCAGCCTCAGCTACCTAGTGAGGCACTCTGCAACTTAGTGAGACCCGGTTTCAAAATAATTAATAAAAAATAGGACTGGGGGTATAGCTCGAAGGTAGAACACCCCTGAGTTCAATCCCCAGTACCGACAAAAAAAAAAAAAGATAGGTTCTAGTTTATTTACATATAGGATTAAAATCTGGTTTTTTTTTAAATTTTTTATTGTAATAATTCGTGCAATATAGCATACATCTTTGTTAAGTACAAGTTGTTAACAACATATTTGCACACAATTCTCATTTGACCCCTTCCCCAATTCCCACCCTGTTCCTTCCCCCTCCCTCCCCCTCAGGTTCACTTCAGTGAGTGACCTTGATATGATTGTGTAAGTACATCATGTGCCTTAGGGTGTCCCTCTGCCCCATGCATCCACTACAATTAAATCAACTTCTTTGCTTATCGAGGATCTCTCCTTTTCATCTGGAGACCCTCCTATGCCCCATCTTCTCCCTAGCATCCGCATATTAGGGA
>PVLC010030343.1:0-19563 GCA_004027655.1 Graphiurus murinus | reverse complement strand
TAGCCGGGCGTGGTGGCGCACGCTTGTAATCCCAGCATTCGGGAGGCTGAGACCGGAGGATCTGGGTTCGCGGCCAGCCTCAGCTACCTAGTGAGGCACTCCGCAACTTAGTGAGACTCGGTTTCAAAATAAAGAATAAAAAAAATGGGGCTGGGGGTATAGCTCGGAGGTAGAATGCCCCTGAGTTCAATCCCCAGTACCGCCAAAAAAATTAAAAAAATAAAAATAAAATAAAAATAAAATAGGACTGGGGATGTAGCTCAGCCCCTGGGTTCAATTCCCAATACCCCCCCCCCAAAAAAAATGATGACAACAATAGGCTTAGGGTATGGCTCAGAGGCAGAAATCCTGAGTTCAATCTCTAGCACCTAAGAGAATTTAAAAATAATGTCAAGGAGCAAAGATAATTTGAGTTTTTCCTTACAAATCCTCTAATAAAAAAAGTCTAAAGGCAACCAGGCAGCAAAGTGAACAAGACAAAAATGGTTGAAGGTTTCCTAACAGAAAGCCACATCTATTAAAGTAGACTAAAAACATAACACTGCTAAGGAGAAAATTTGTGGGGGTTTTTTTGTTTTTTTTAATATAAAACGTGTCCCAAACCACAGTGGCTTGGATCACTGTCATGGCATGGGGCCAGCTACTTAGAAGCCTGATTCACATCTCCTTTCCACTACTCACAGCCTTCTCGGGCCAAATAGAGGTTCCGGGTTCCAGTTGGCTTCTTCACCTTCTTTTTCTGAAGCTTTGCAGCCTCATCTCGGGTCACAGCCAAGTCAACCTTGAGCTGCCGGCCATCCAGTTTAAGACCACCACCCTGTAACAGATTGCAACCCTCTTTTAAAATACCTAACGAGCAGAAGTTAAGCATCTAACAAGGAAAAGCAAGGAAAGGGAATCAGCAAACCTCAAATATGTGATGAAAGCCAAGCCCCAGGATGTGGGCTAAGAGTATATCCCTGACCTTCACAATTTTTTTTGTGGTGGTGGGGAGCTGGGGATTGAATCCAGGGGTATTCTACCTACCTATACTCCCAGCCCTATTTTATTTTTTATCTGGAAATAGAGTCTCACTAAATTGCTAAGGGCCTAAGTTGCTGAAGTGGCCGCAAACCTGTGATCTTCCTATCTCCCAAGTACTGGGAATTACAGGCAAGTGCCACCATGCTCAACTGACCGTCATAATATTTAATACATCTGTGCAAAAGGTCATCTGTGTACTTAAGACAGTCAGCAGTAATGAATTTACTTTATGGGAGTTGATTAGTCCCAAAGTAGGTCCAAATTAAGAAAAATGATCTGTAAATATGCGAATTTTTAATATTTTAAAGAAAGTTAATGAAACGGTAGAGTGCTAACTCTACTCAAGAGAATTTAAGAGGTAATGGCAATACAGGATAACTTATCTCAATATAATGTATAGTTGATTATAGAACACAGAAAAATTCTCATTCACACACTTTCTCTAACATGTCCTCTACTTCACAGACAATCTTAATACCTTCTTGTCCAAGTCTTTCTTGTTATCAGTCTAGGATAGGGGCTGACACACAAAGAGCAATCAATAAATATCAAAGATATTATTATATCTATTTTCTCACCTAAGAAATAGGAATAGTAATTCTATCTACCTCATAGTGCTGATATAATGTCTAAATAAGGTAATTCATGTAAAATAAAAGTTCAGCGCCTAACACACAACTAGTGCTCAAAAAGTGTTAGCTTTATTACTATTATAGTTAACAAAATAAAACTTTAACATCAGATCTTGACCCTAAGAACACTATCTCCCACGGAAGAGAGTAAAAGAAAAGGTTTCCTTGGCCGGGCGTGATGGCGCATGCTTGTAATCCCAGCATTCGGGAGGCTGAGACCGGAGGATCTGGGTTCGCGGCCAGCCTCAGCTACCTAGTGAGGCACTCCGCAACTTAGTGAGACCTGGTTTCAAAATAAAGAATAAAAAATAGGGCTGGGGGGATAGCTTGGAGGCAGAATGCCCCTGAGTTCAATCCCCAGTACCGAAAAAAAAAAAAAAAAAAAAAAAAAAGAAAAGGTTTCCTTACCTCAGTCTCTGGAGAAGCAGCTGCAAGGCATTTTTGAGCTGCTTCTTGAGTCATGAACTGGGCAAATGCACAACCTGTGTGAAGACATAAAACGTAAGATCTGAAACTCCCAAAGTGAGACCTCAAACTCCTATGGCCATGAGTAAGCTAAAGACAATCCTCCAAATGGCCACAACCTGACACAGGATGGAAGGGGCAGGTAGCATCCATTTATTAAGTATTATGAGACAGGTACTATGTTAGGCAGTGAAAGTCAAAGCCAAATAGGAGGGCATACCTGCTCTCAATGAAATTTTATTACTTCCTTCATTTTCTCTAATGTACCTTAGAACTTTAATCTCATCGACTCTCCCCTTAATAATGTCCACATGAAATGGTAGAGAAATTCCAGCCGAACACTTAGTTCAGCATCACTTATTGAGTGCCTATTAGAGGACTAAAGATGAAACAGGAACACTTAACCCTGAAATTAATTACATCTCACTGTCTCAGAGTCGCTTGGAAAGCATCACATAACAGCAGATCTGCCCCCTGGGGTAAGAGGCCTCTCTTACATGAATGTTGCAGGAAAACAGAAAGCCATGAGCTCAATTCTTGGTTCGTGCTCTAGAATCTCCACAAGGCATCCCTTTTAAAATAGAGTTAATCAGCCCAAATACATTTCTGTATTAACAAAAAGCAAGGAAAAAAAGTTTGCTTTATAGCAGATTCCAAAAAAAAGGAATATATAAGTTTCATAATGTTTTTAGTACTTCATGAACTTTCAATATTCTCTCATATACAAAAACACTACCATATCACCTAGGGCTAAGGGACATTATCTTCTGCCTGCAGAAGGAATGAATGGCAGCAGACAAACTCAAAAGACACAGTTGGAAGGCCAGCCTAAGAGTCACCTCCAGTGACCCTTCCTCTGCCTCCTCCAGGCAGGGCTAAGTGTTCCTACTTCTGTATCCCCAACCTTACCATCCTCCACTCACATCTCTCTTATAGCATTGGTCAAGTGGCATCTTCTCAAACAGACTGAATGCTCAGGATTGAGGACCACTACCACAGTGTACAGCATTAGCAAATACTCAATAATTAAGAAACAAATGGTCAGACTTCTGCATCATGAGTTCCTCATTGGTGGATTCAACCAACCATGGAAGCATGCAAAATATCTGGGGGGAAAAATTGTGTCTATACTGAATATGTATGGACTTTTTTTGCTTGCTACCTAAACAATACAGTTTAACACCTACTTTCATTAGGTATAAGTAATCTAGAGATGATTTAAGGTATATGTGAAGTGCATAGGTTATATGCAAATACTACACCATTTTTATAAAAGACTTGAGCTCTCACAGATTTTTATAACTACTGTAGTCCTGGAACCAATCCCCCATCAATACTACAGGACAACTGTAATAAAAGAAATATTGGGGGAAAGATTGTTTAGACAAATTAGCCCAGTTGTCCAAAATGAAGAAAATAGGTACTTCTCTCTTAATTAGTATGAATTTTGTTGAAATTCCCAGGTCAGTACTGGGTTCAGTTTTAACATTTCTCTAAAAATTTGTAGGTAATATTTAGATCTACACAGTGAAATGGCATGCTGAGCAGGATAAATTGTAGGAGGAAAACAAGACTGCAGGAGTAGGCATAAAAAGTGTCAGAAAAATTTACTATGAGCAAAAAAAGACAATATATTAAGAAAAATAAGCCGGGCGTGGTGGCACACGCTTGTAATCCCAGCATTCGGGAGGCTGAGACCGGAGGATCCAGGTTCGCGGCCAGCCCAGCTACCTAGTGAGGCACTCCGCAACTTAGTGAGACTCGGTTTCAAAATAAAGAATAAAAAATAGGACTGGGGGTGTAGCTCGGAGGTAGAATGCCCCTGAGTTCAATCCCCAGTACCGAAAAAAAAAAAAAAGAAAAAGAAAAAGAATTAAAAATATGCTTTTAAGATCATTAGCTCTGTTAACATTTCCTGACCAAGATAGCTAACAAATCAATTATAGACTATATCCAAAATTATCAACCCACTATACTACTGCACTCAAAAAGGGATAAAACATGTTAGATATTATCAAAATAAAACAGTATCATACCCATATTTGGGACATCCTAAGCAATTACAGTTGCCCATTTTTAGAAAACACACTGGAGAGTCAGGCATGTTGGCTCATAATCCCAGTACTTGGGAGGCTGAGACAGGAGGATTGCAGGTTCGCTACCAGCCTTAACTACTTAGTGAGGCCCTCTGCAACTTAGTGAGACCCTGTTTCAAAATAAAGAAAAAAAAAAAAAAATAGGGCTGGGGATGTAGCTTGGAGGTAGAATGCCCCTGGGTTCAATGCCCAGTACCACAAAAAAAAAAAAAAAAAAAAAAAAACTGGAAATGAAGAAGGGACAAGAAGCATAACTGAATATTAAATCTGAAGACACATTCAGCAATTACTCTAGTTGAACCCACTTATTTCACAGATAAGAAACTGAAGCCAGCCAGGCATGGTGGCACATGCTTGTAATCCCAGTACTTGGGAGGCTGAAACCGGAGAATCTGGGTTCACAGCCAGCCTCAGCTACTTAGTGAGTCCCTCCACAACTTAGTGAGACCCTGTTTCAAAATAAAGAATTAAAAATAGGGCTGAGGGTGTAGCTCAGAGGTAGAATACCCCTGGTTTCAATTCCCAGTACCGCAAAAAAGAAAAAAGAAACTGAAGCCCACCAAGTGTTAAATGACTTGCCAAAAACCACCCAGCTGGTCTGTGGCATTGCTGGGATTACATTCCTGCTCTCTAAGAAGCTGTTCAGTACTGTTTTGTTTACATTTTCTTTAAATGTGAAGTGATCAAGTCTTACCAATATGGAAAGGTTTAGAATGGAGGTTCTTAATCCATGAATAAGCTACGAAGAGTTCACAGATCCTCACATTTTTCTGAGAGGATTCCTTGCTTATGGGAGATCTCAGAGAAATTAAGAATCAGAATAAATTAAGAACTCAGTGCTGAAGATCAGAATGTGTTGAAAAGATGCTTACCTAAACGCAGTGTAGAGAATAAGGACTGGTTATCCCTTGGAGCACAAAATAAGTAACTTTAAGAAAAAAGAAAAAGAAAGAAAGAAAAGGGGAAAAAAAGCCCAGGCAGTACTCCTGCTACATAGTTTTTCTTCTGACTGTTGCCATGCAACAAAGTTTCTCTGTCAGCTTCCATCTCCAGCAAAACCAAGAGGGAAAAAAGATCCCAGTAATTTCAAGCAATGTGGAATGATTAATACCCATGAGATGCTATCACATTTGAAATTCAAAAAACAACAAAAAGAATTCATTACCCTAAAGTAAATAAGAGCTTAAAATGATTATACAAAATTATGGCTGGCAGCACCACTACAGATGCTATGTTTGACATCGTGAAGACAACCTCAGAACGTCCTTGGGCTTCTATGGAAGACAGGTAGCGGGATGGACTGTAGATGCCTCAGAATGGCACACCTTATACTCTCATGGGCACTAGTCAATGGTCAGTAACAGTGGCTGCAACCCTTTAAGGGTCTGGTCAGCTGACAGTACATACCTTTAGAGTGTTCTGTGTCTGGATGCAACACAATGCGGACATATTTAAGATCTCCAAACTGCTGGAGGAGCTCCCCAAGTTCTTCTTCCTCCGAATCAAAGGACAAGTTTCTATAGAAGACATCCAGAAGGTCACAAGAACACCCTTGGGTTCAAACCCCAGCGCCACACACACACACACACACACACACACACACGAAGGTAATGTAGTTCACAGAATACATGCTATACCAAAAAAAAAAAGGTGGTGTCCCAAGAGCAAAAGGTTTGTAGCCTCCAGCAGCAAGGTTCCCAGAAATATCCAGATCTCCATCCCTTCCTTGAAGTCTGCTCCTTGACAAATTTGATTCCATGAGTCACTCCAGTGTTCATCCAACAAACCCTCTTTTTCATTTAACATGGCCAAAATTAGTTTCTCTTAATACAACCAGTAGACCCACAACAGGCTAAAGAGAAAAGTCAGATCTGCCTCTCCCTTCTCTTCTCTCGCTCTCTCTCTCTACATTAGGCATCTTCTCCTCTCTATTGCTATGAAATCTAGATTTCAGTTAAAATTTTACAAAAGTCAGGAAATCCTTCCAAATAACACAAATGCAAACCTGGTAAAGTTTACTAGCTAAGTGCAGAAAAGAGAGAGCACGAGAGAGAGAGAGAATGAACACGGGGGAGGGAGGGAAAGCTACACCAGCGTGTGTGTGTGTGTGTGTGTGTGTGTGTGTGTGTGTGTGTGTGTGTGTATTACTGGGGATTGAACGCAGGGGCATTTTATCTCTGAGCTACAAGACCCCTGCTACTACTTATTTTCTGCTTTATAGTTCTGATTCTCATACATTTTTTCACTGGTATATTTCTGGGATTAGATGTGCTAATGGTCTTACAGGATCTAACTTTCTGGGCTAGGTAACAAAAATAATGCCAAAAGAAGGAAGCAAGGGAAAGGAGGAGGATTAGAGGGGAAAGGAGGAGGGGAGGTGGGAGAAGGAAAGAGAAGAGGAAAAAAGAGGAGAAAAGGGGAGAGGGGAGAAGGAAGAGAAAGAGAAGGGAAGGAAGGGGAGAGCAATGAAAACAGCAGTTCTCAAGGTAGAAGACATACCTGATAAAAACAGTTTTCCCTTCATTCACATCAGAGGGTAACTTCCTCTTCTTTTTCTTTGAGACCTGTACATCTAAGGTAAAAAGAAAAATAAGTTGAAAAAGACTAGTGTAAGCCATATGACAAAGGGCTAACTTCTTAAATATATAAAGAGCTTAGCATATGCCTGTGATCCCAGTACTTAAGAGGCTGAGACAGAGCCAGGCATGGTGGTGCATGCTTGTAATCCCAGGACTTGGGAGGGTGAAATAGGAGTGTCACAGGTTTGAGGACAGCCTCAGCAAGTAGTGAGACTCTCATCAACCTGGTGAGACCCTGTTTGCAAATAAGAAAATTGGGGGTGTAGCTCAAAGGTAGAATGCCTCAGGTTTCAATCCCCAGTAGCACACACACACACACACACACACAAAAACTGAGACAGGAGGATAGGAGGTTCGAGGCCAGCATGTGGTAACAATGAGACCTTGTTTCAAATTTTTAAAAAAGGTATGTGGTGTAGCGAAGAGGTAAAATGCTCTGCTCCCGGGTTCAATCCTTAGTACCACTAAGTAAATAAATATCTTGTATAAGTTAATTAATAATTTAAGAGGTGGACGAAAGCTATGGGCCTACATATATAAAAAGATGCTCAAACTTAAAAAGAAAAAATAGCATAGGGGTTGAGGGTATAGTTAAGTGTCGAGCCCATACTTAGCATGAGCATGGCCCTGGGTTTAATCTCCAGTGGAAAAGAAAGGAAAACATAGCACAAGAAAGGAGATACTAAACCAAAAACACTGATGAAATCCAATGAGGTAACTCTGGGAAAAATATATTCTCATGTGTACTATCTACATGATTTACATTATGATGCGAGACTATAATGCACCAATAAAAGTATATTTAAAAATATATATGTATATAAGCCGAGCGTGGTGGCGTACACTTGTAATAATCCCAGCATTTGGGAGGCTGAGACCCGAGGATCTAGGTTCTCGGCCAGCCTCAGCTACTTAGTGAGGCCCTCTGCAACTTAGTGAGACCCTGTTTCAAAATAAAGAATAAAAAATAGGGCTGGGGGTGTAGCTCAGAGGTAGAATGCCTCTGAGTTCAATCCCCAGTACCGTAAAAAAAAAAAATATATATATATATATGTATATATATATACATATATACATATATATATATGTATATATATATTCCCAAAAAATATACTACCGTGACGGTGCAAACTTTCTAAAAATATAAGACATGTGGAATCTTTAAGGAGAAAACATACACACACATAAACATAGGGGTGTGTGTGTGTGTGTGTGTGTATGTGTGCGCATGTGTTAAAATGTTCTCTATGAGACAGGTGTGGTGGCGCTCGCTTGTAATCCCAGCATTTGGGAGGCTGAGACCGGAGGATCTGGGTTCGAGGTCAGCCTCAGCTACCTAGGGAGGCCCTCCGCAACTTAGTGAGACTCTTTCAAAATAAAGAATAAAAAATAGGGCTGGGAGCCGGGCATGGTGGCGCACGCTTGTAATCCCAGCATTCGGGAGGCTGAGACGGGAGGATCCAGGTTCGCGACCAGCCTCAGCTACCTAGTGAGGCACTCCACAACTTAGTGAAACTCGGTTTCAAAATAAAGAATAAAAAATAGGGTTGGGGGTGTAGCTCGGAGGTAGAATGCCCCTGAGTTCAATCCCCAGTACCGTAAATAAAATAAGATACATAAGAAACACATAATTCTAGTTGTCTCTGAAGATGCGCCCTATGAGGCTGAGGTTCTGGGTAGAAGGGAAATTCATGGCTTGTTTTGAAGAATAAGCATATATAATTATATGTATACAGAACATTTCTGGGCAATTAAACAAGAAACAAGTGGTTACTTTGGGAAATTGCCAGAGGATTGGTGAGGAACTTTTACTTTCCACATTACACTTTTCTGTGCTGTATTTTTTAAACTTTCTCTCATTACATATGAGTTTTTTAAGGTTTTTATGTGACCGAATAGTAAGAGATAGCTGAATCTGGGTAGAGAATGCAGGTTCTCATTGTCCCTTCAGTGTAAATCTTCAATTCTAAGATGTCTAATCATATCCTCACAGGAAAAGTTTATTTCCTCACAATTCTTATATGGTCACAATTCTTTTCGGATCAAACCGGCAAGCCAGACTTACAGAAATGGAAACCAAAAGCCAGGCGTGGTGGCACACGCTTATAATCCCAGTACTTGGGAGGCTGATACTGGAGGATCCAGGTTCGCAGCCAGCCTCAGCTTAGTGAGGTCCTTGGCAACGTAGTGAGACCCTGTTTCAAAATAAAGAATAAAAAATAAGCCAGGTATGGTGGAACACGCTTGTAATCCCAGCATTCGGGAGGCTGAGACCGGAGGATCCGGGTTTGCGGCCAGCCTCAGCTACCTAGTGAGGCCCTCCGCAACTTAGTGAGACCCTGTTTCAAAATTAAGAATAAAAAATAGGGCTGGGGGTATAGCTCGGAGGTAGAATGCCCCTGAGTTCAATCCCCAGTACCGAAAAAAAAAAAAAAAAAAGAATAAAAAATAGGACTGGGGGTGTAGCTCAGAGGTAGAATGCCCCTGGGTTTCAATCTCCAGACCAGCAAAAAGAAAAAAAAGAAGAAGAAATAGAAGCCAAATAGCTCATAAGAATGTCCAATCGAATAAACCAAAGGACGAGTTATTGGCCATTTCTCATTCTATAATGATCTGCCTTCCTCAATAAATGAGTTGAGCATGTTTTCAATAAAGGTAGCAATAGGGATTGGTAATAGTTTAACAAAATTCTCCCAGAGGTCCTTGATATGAAGTGTGCCCCTCTAAAATTCATATAATGAACTTCTAATACCCAGTATGATTATATTTGGACATAGGAACTTTAGGGAGATAATTAAGGCTAAGAGGTAGAGCCTTAGGGTTGGAGGGTGGAGCCCTAGTGTCCTTATACTAAAAAGAGAGACCAGGTTCTCGGCCAGCCTCAGCTACCTAGTGAGGCACTCCGCAACTTAGTGAGACCCGGTTTCAAAATAAAGAATAAAAAATAGGGCTGGGGATGTAGCTCAGAGGTAGAATGCCCCTGGGTTCAATCCCCACTACCGCAAAAAAAAAAAAAGAGAGAGACCAGAGTTTATTCCCCAGTCTATGGTATTTTGTCATGGCAGCCTGAGTTGACTATACAGTACTTTATCCTATCTCAATTCAAGAGTTGTTTAAAACCAATTTTGGTATTAACATGCAATATATCCTGTTAATCCAGTTATTCATTCAACTTGGATAATCAAGAGAGTGAGTAACTCAGCATTAAGCTAGGTTTCAGATTCCTTAAGAAACAGTCTTAAACCTAACACCACTCCAAACTAATTTTAAAACAAAGCAAACAATAAAAAACAAGGAAACAAAAAATCCTTTAGAAGAAAGGAACATAAAGATTGCCTTTTCAGCATTTAAACATAAGTTTGGTAGAACAATTTACGATCTTTCCTAAGAAGAGAACTGCAGAACTGAGATAACATTTCCCAGTAACTTATGAAGATCCAACGAACCTTCGTCCTGCTCTTCAGCACTACTCTCGCTCTGTGACAGTCCCTCTCCACCACCGTCGCCATCTCCTTCCTCCAGGTCACTGTCTTCATCAGAATGATCCTCCTCGCTGCTTTCTTCAAGGGTTGCTCTCTTGACTGCTCTGAAATAGCACAGTTCAGAACTAAGGATCTGGGCCAACAGAGACTCTTCAACTTCATTACACATGTCAGTTCTGCAATGAAGTGGGGCAGGGAAGACACAGGACTTTTCCGTCTTGGGGACAATCCAGTAACTTTCTCCATTGTCTCAGAATGGGCTGAGCTGCTTACCTCTTCTGAATTTGCCCACGATGGATCACCTTGGATTCTTTATTCTCCTCCTCCTCATCATCATCATCACCATCGTCGTCGTCATCGTCATCATCATCATCAACCCCAACACTTTCACTTTCTTCTTCATCTTCATCATCTTCATCTTCCTCCTCCTCTTCCACCCTGCCATTCTTTTTAACTGATTTCTGAAGTTTAGGTTCATGACTCTTATTCTCACCTACAAAGAAGAAAGTTAGAAATTTAATATCCAAAACAAGGTTATTTTATAATAGGAGTAATAATACTCTAAGATCCTAGTTTCTTTGGTTTTTCAGAATTTCATATATTTTTCTTATTGTATAGTTGGCCCTCCATACCTACTGGTTCCACATCCTTGAATTCAACTACTCACAAACCAAAAATATTTTTTTTAATTGTACCTGTTCTGAACATATATAGACTTTTTTCTTGTCAGTATTCCCTGACATAGCATAGCATTATTTACATAGTATTACATTTTATTAGGTGTTATAGTAATCCATTTACATAGCATTACATTTTATTAGGTATTGTAGTAGTCTAGGATGACATAGTATATGGAAGGACTGCATATGTTTCATGCAAACCTGTGTCATTTTATGTAAGAAACCTGAGCATCCAATGATTTTGGTATCTGAGGGGATTCTGGAACCAATCCAGAATCCTTGGATTGACTCCAAGAGATGACTATATATAAGAGACTGTATAATACAGAGAAAAAAAACAAAAACGAGATCCTCATCACCAAGATCACTCTGGAGTTTGTTCCTTTCATCAGAAGCCTCAAGATTAACTTGCTCGGAATGAGAGAATTAGCAGCTGAGCCTCCCAAACAGCCCACCACTTTTTTTTTTTTTTTGCTGTATTGGGTATTGAATCCAGGGCATTCTACCTCTGAGCTACACCCTCAGTCCTATTTTTTATTCTTTATTTTGAAACAGGGTTTTGCTAAGTTGTGGAGGGCCTCACTAAGTAGCTGAGGCTGGCTGGGAACCTGCGATCCTTCTGTCTCAGCCTCCCAAGTACTGGGATTACAAGCATGTGCTACCATGCTCGGCTCCAACCCACCACTTATACACCAACAGCCTGCACAATGCTCACTCTGGGGCCCAGCACAGACTAAACTCAATGAGTTCTATTCTCTGAGACTCTGGTGACTTAAAGCTAACTTTTTTCTAAAGGAAACAAAAATTTTAAGTTCCTCTCTCTCTGTGTGTGTATGTGGTACTGAGGATTGAACTCAGGGGCATTCTACCTCTCAGTTATACCCCCAGCCCTGTTTGTTTGTTATTTGATTTCCAACAGGGTCCTAATAAGTTGTAGAGGGCCTCACTGAATTGCTAGGGTTGGCCACAAACCAGCAATCCTTTTGTGTCAGCCTCCCAAGTACTGGGATTACAGGTGTGCACCACCACACCTGGCTATGTTTTTATAAGAGAGAGAGAGAGAGAGAGAATATGTGTGTGGAGGGGGGGGGGAGAGAGGGAGGGAGAGGGAGAAGGAGAGAGAGAGAGAGAATGAGAATGAGAATGAATATATATGTGTGTGTGGTACTGGGTACTGAACTTGGGCATTCTATCTCTGAGCTATAATCTAACTGTTTTGTTCTGTTTTGCTTTTATCTTGAAACAGGGTTTAGTGAGGTTGCTGAGAGTCTCACTACTTGCTGAGGCTGTCCTTTAACCTATGATCCTCCTGTCTCAGCCTCCCAAGTACTAGGATTACAGGCATGCACCACCACGCCTAGCTTAAGTTCCCCTATTCCTAATGTTTCACATTCCTATAAAAAGCTGGGAAAGGAGAGCAAGTAGAAGGAACAATGAATGCAGGCCCCTCCTTACCCATGTCCATACCCTATATTTTGGGACCAGATCACTAGATGGTCTTATATGACACAGGTCTAGGCTCATTTCTGAGCCCACAGGAATTCAGAATTTTTCCTGAATGCTCTGTCTTGTTCTTATGCTTTTGCCATCTCCTGCCCAATATTCCCACTCTGACAAGGAGGTTCCCTTATATTTTTAGCATAAACATAAGAGTTGTTTCCACATTCTCACTCAAAACATACAACCCTCCTATCCAACACTACCACACCTTACCTGGGGCAGAAACAGACTTTATATCTTTATATTTATCCTTTGCAACGGCCCAGTCCACAGCTACTGTCCTCCCTGTCAAACAGAAAAGTGGCATCAGGAAGGCTTTTTTTTTGGTGTGTGTGTGTGTGTGTGTGTGTGTGTGTACTGGGGATTGAACCCAGGGGCCTTCTACCTCTGAGTTACACCCCCCGCTCTATTTTTTATTCTATATTTTGAAACGGGGTCTCACTAAGTTGCTGATGGCCTCACTAAGTAGCTGAGGCTGGTCATAAACTCGCAATCCTCATGTCTCAGACTCCCAAGTCCTGAGATTACAAGTATGCGTCACTACACCCAGCTAGGAAGGCTTTTGATAATCCACAGATGCTGAATAGTGGTCACAACCAAGAAGCAGCAACCCAGACACCATTCTGCATCTATCAGCAATTATTTCCATGACATTCTCCATTAAGAATTGAAAAGGAGAGTCTCACCAAACAAAGAATCCTGGCATGGGTTCTTTCAAGTTTAACCCTAAGAAATATTACTAGAAATTTCTTAGGAAAACAGCTTCCATATTAGCAGTAAGACTCTTGACAGTGCAAACACCTCTTGAAAATGCAGAAAGTGTGTTACTGTGCTAATTCACGTAAGCACTAAAAATATCTGGGTCAATGGTATAGGTATAGAAAGCTTACCTTTTATCTCTTTCATGTTCATGCCTTTGAGAGCTTTCCCTGCTTCTAGGAGATTTTTGAACTGAACAAAAGCAAAACCACGCAGCTTCCCATCTGTGTACAAATGTACAAAGAAGTTAGAGGCAGCAAGAGGGAGAGAACAAAACACTAAAAAGAAAATAATAGCAACTCAGGCTGGGAAGATGGCCCAAATCCTGCCAACGAGCCAAGAGGTCCCTTGCCTAAGGCAATACTTACATCTTCTTGCTGAGTGAGCCCTGACTCAGGCTTGAGGCAGAAAATAAGTCAATACCAACAGTAACTAAGCTTCTGAAGCTAATTCTAATCTAACTAAAAATACTATCAAGGGAAACAGCACTATTCTTTGGGTTTTCATTACTTATCAAGCACTATGCCAGATACTTTATAAATATCATATCTTAGCCGGGCGTGGTGGCACATGCTTGTAATCCCAGCATTTGGGAGCCTGAGTCGGGAGGATCTGGGTTCTGGGTTCTCCACCAGCCTCAGCTATTTAGTGAGGCCCTCCACAACTTAGTGAGACCCTGTTTCAAAATACAGAATAAAAAATAGGGCTGGGGGTATAGCTTGGAGGTAGAATGCCCCTGAGTTCAATCACCAGTACCGCAGGGAAAAAAAAAAAAAATCATATCTTCTAAGGCTAACATGATATGAACTTCCTATTTTTAGTTCAAGGGCAATATGGAAAAGACATGGTAAATAATCCTAATCTGATCCACACCAAACGAAGGTGTATTAGTACCTGGCTTTCTTGGGATATTTACTTCCAGGACAGCTCCAAACTGAGAAAATGTTGTTTTCAAGTCATCTTCTGAACACTGAAGCCAAAAGTGAAGAAAGAAAAATATAAATATTATCACAGAAAATAACCATGGAATATCAACTACTAAGTTCATTCATTGGGAAGAGTCTGAATATTTTTACTCCTTTTTTACTTTTGAGAGTAGGGCATCAAACATGGCTAAATAGACAATATATTACTTTGTATCTCAGAAGCAAAAAAACAACAACAACAACAAAAAAAAAAACAGATGTCTGTTCCCTTTCTCAGCAGCAACTTTCTCAAAAAGGCATCTTCACACTTAAGTGTCCCTCAAAGTTCTTTTATATAGGCCCATTTTTTTCAGTTTAGCAGGCTAAGGTTCATTCCCAGGAAGAATTAAGCCAAATCATACCATCTTGGGGAGGAGTTCCACCAATGGGCATTCCTTGGCTCCAAGAGCTTTTAGAACATGCAGTATTCAGTTCTCTATCACTTACCTTAAAACTCAGGTTCCGAATAATTAATCTAGCTTTCTTATCTGCCACTTTGGATTTCTTAGTCTTCAGCTCCTTCTTTGGGGTCTCTGGATTTTCTAAAACATAAGAGGAATAGAACAAGTCAGTGCTCCAAAACCATGCTTAACCATGACAATATCTAGAAATACCAGATTTTCCAGGCAGAGATGGAAGCAAAGGACTACAATAAATAGTAAAATATACCAGATGATTCTGGACATCCAAAAGAAATTCAGGGAGCTCTAAGTTCTAGAAGCTACCCTGAGGCTGCTCTTGATCTCTCTTTTTCATAGTGCTCCTCCTAACACTCAGGGAAGACTCTCTTCAATTGCTAGAAACTCACCATTTTTCCTCTTTTCCTTGGACTTATTCCTCAGTTTTTTCTTGGCAACAGTCACGTTGATCTTGCAACCTTCAAAGGTAGTAATCTCCTTGAGGGCCCTCTGAACATCTTCTAACATGGAAAAAGTGACATAGCCGAAGCCTCGACATACCTTACTGCCTGGAACAAGGCAAAAAAGAAGAGAGTGTTGTAAGAGCACTAAACCAGTAAATCCTCAGAGCTTAAGCTAGCAGGCACCCTATGATCAGTTTACCAAAAGTCTTGGGACGAAAAAAAGACAAGGCTGGCATTAGTGGCTCCTTCCCCACCTTGCTCAGAAACTATTAGGCTTCCTCCCCTCTTCCAATTTGGAGTCTTGTTATTAGCTCCTATTCCTTCCCTTTTTCCTTATAACCTTAATAACATGGAGGATCCATGATATACACTAGGCCCCCACGGAAGAACTTAACATCAAATAGAAGGGAAGGTAGGAAAGTAAGTATAGTAGCTTCAAGAATCAGATTACAAGCATGGTGGCGAATGCTTGTAATCCCAGTGCCTGGGAGGCTCAGACAAGAGGATCGCAGGTTCATGGCCAGCCTCAGCTACTTAGTGAGGTCCTCTGCAACTTAGAGAGACCCTGTTCCAAAATAAAGAATAAAAGATTGAGGGTGTGGTCCAGAGGTAGAATGCCTGAGTTCAATCCCCTTTATTGGTATGCTTTTTTGTTTGTTTTGTTTTAACAGTTTGTATAGTAAAATTTTAAGTAATTTATTGCAATAGAAAGGAAACAGACCAAAAAGTGTGCTCACTATCGACAGAAGAAACAGAACTCATGCGCTCTGCTTCCCTTTCAACTACACTTGAATCTCCTCCAAAGTGCATACAATAAAACACAAGATGCTGGTCCACATAAGCTGGTTAAAAGTTGACGCTTGGCACCAGGAAAGCATACTCTGACAAGGAGATCAATTTCTTTTCTCTTGGAACTCCCTCTCACAAAAGCCTCCCTACTCACCTTTCAGAAAACAAGAACAAGAAAAATAAGAGCCCTTCCAGATAAGTACAACCAAAAATAAAGCAGCTCAAGTGTGAAGGAGTTTAATGCCCAATAATTATGTCTGCACAAAGCATTCTCAAATATATTTAGAATCCTCCCAACAACCCTGTGAAACTACCCTATCATAAAGAGGCTGAGTGACAAGTCATTACTATTGGGAAAGTCTCACCCCATATCCTACCCCTCCCATCCAACTGAGTATAGCACTCTTTCCAATACATCTCAGCTGTCTGGACAGGAAAGTTGTGTGTGTTTTTTTAAGGGAATAAGAGAAGTTGTTAAGGATTTAGACCAAGTACACAGGCTTTAAGGTAAGGTTACACATAGCCTACACCCTGAAGACTCACAGGAGAATTCCTAATCAATGGCCAATTCTTCCCTGGAACACAGACACCTGGCACTTTATATAAAGCTGAAATAACAGTTTTACAAATACTCATTCTTTACCATATATGGATGTATTTCTTTTATTCTATTTCTTTTTTTAAATTCTAGTCACAACCCATGCAAGACCCTCTAATGAGTAAAAAATCTGCATTTAAGAAACATTAATATACAGCACTCTCATTCTCTCATTCACTTACATCTATACTTAGAATAACAAAGACCAAGGCAGGTCCCATGGCTTGTATACCAATTAAGAGTCATGCTGGCAATCCTAACTAACACTTCTATTATTAACAAAAAGAAACTAAAGATGGAGTTATTGTTAGCACACATCAGGCTGCCTATTGACATACTCACAGATACCTTGGAGGAAAAGGGGGAGTCCACAAGATGCCAGTTCTTACCAGTTGTTCTACTGAAACTGAAAGAGGCAGCCACCTACAGAGACAGCCTGGTGACTTTGAAGGGAGCTAAATGTATACTCTGGGTAACATTGAGTGCCTATTCAGGTGCCCCTTGACAGTCTAGATAAAAGAAAGGAATGCTTCTACAACTAGGCCCTTTATAATTCTTCCTCATTCTAATACATGCCAACCCTGTGTCCCAAGTGAAGTCTATAGCAGTATTCTACAAGTCCATAAATCTCTCCACTGGCTCAAGCCAAAAACCTTGGAGTTAGACCTGATTCCCTGACTCCTTTTTCTCATATTCCATGTCTGATCCATCAGCAAATCCTCTCAGCTTTACCTTCAGAAGTGTCCATATTCCAACCACCTTTTCCCACCTCCACTGCTACCATCCTGGTTCAATACAATGATCTCTCAGCTAAATTATGTCAAGAGCCTACTAACTGGTCTCCCTGATTCTGTCCTATTCTCCAAAAGCCTATCTGCAATACAGCAGCCAGAGAGAATCTTTCAAAATGTAAACCAAATCACAACTACTCTCTCTGCTTAAAAACAGTGGTTTCCCATAGCAGAGTAAAACCCAAAGTCCTTGCAATGGCCTAGAAGGTCCTGGTACTTGACATCTCATCTCCGGATTCTCTTCCCTCCACTGGTCTCCTTGCTACTGCTTCAGTATCTCTGAGCTTGCTGTTTTCCCTGTTTGTATTGCTCTTCCCTTAAAAAAAACAGAAGTATATTCTTTGCTTTGGTCAGAACTTCCCTGGCCATCCTATCTACACTGCCTCTCCTCCCCTAACCCTATCACTCATAAACTCTATCCCCCCTTAGAAAAGTGGGGACTTAGCCAGACATGGTGGTGCATGCTTGTAATGCCAGTCCTTGGGAGGCTGAGGCAGGAGGATTACAGGTTCACGGCCAGCCTCAGCTACTTAGTGAGGCCCTCCGAAACTTAGTGAGACCATGTTTCAAAAATAACGAATAAAAAAAAAAAGAAAAGGTAAAGTGGGAATTTTTCTTAGCACTTACCACCACTATCACTATATATTAGGCTTGTTTACTGGCTGTCTTCCCCATCACAAAGATGTAAGAGCAAAAATTTCTGGTTTGAGCTGGGCGTGGTGGCGCATGCTTGTAATCCCAGCATTCCGGAGGCTGAGACCGGAGGATCTGGGTTCGAGGCCGGCCTCAGCTACCTAGTGAGGCACTCCGCAACTTAGTGAGACTCAGTTTCAAAATAAAGTATAAAAAATAGGGCTGGGGGTATAGCTTGGAGGTAGAATGCCCCTGAGTTCAATCCCCAGTACCGCAAAAAAAAAAAAAAAAAAAAAAATTCTGGTTTGTTGTGCACTGCTGTACCCCCAGGACCCACACAGTGCTCTGGCACATTGTAGATATTGAATAAGTATAATATTATTCAAATGTACAAATAAAGAGCATACTGTCTAAAGGCTCTAGGTCTAATGGTCAAATTCTGAGTCTACTTAAATGTACGGATTTAAACCAAACTTACTGTATTTCCCTAAATCACAGATTACTGTGTATACCACCCAGCAAGATGGTTGAGAAAATTAAATGAGCTAACCTGTATCAAACTTAGCACTGTACCTGGCAAGCAGCTGACTCTCAATAAGCCTTACCGATGCTTTATTAAAAGTTGGCTATTTTCATAATTACCAAGTAAGATCGTATATGTGAATGCGCATAATTAACTGAAAGCGCTATAGCAACCTAAGAGGATTACCGGTCGTGGTGGTGCACACCTGTAATCCCAATACTTGGGAGGCTGAGACTAGCGGATCGCAGGTTCGCGGTCAGCCTCAGCAACTTAGTGAGGCTCTCAACAATCTGGTGAGACCCTGTTTCAAAATTAAAAAAAAAAAAAAAAGGGCTAGGGTGTAGCTCGGAGTTAGAATACCCTAGGGGTTCAATCCCCAGGAAAGGAGGGAAGAAGGGAGGAAGGAAGAGAGGGGAGGAAGGAAAGAAGCGAGGGAGGGAGGATGCATGCTTTGGCTTTCGTAAGCCGACTCCATGGACCCATCTAAAGCACACGTTGAAAAAGAAACCCAATTCCCAGTCCCTTTTCTTAGGATCAGGTAAACAATTAGCTCCCTGAAGTTTGGGAAGGTATCCTTTCCCCATCCGGCCCTCAGGAAAACCCCAGCTCTCCCCTCTACCGCCCCGCCCCATACCTTTCTCAGTCACCACGAAGCACTGCTTCACTGGCCCCACCTGACTGAACAGCTCCTCCAGCTGCTCACTGCGGGCCGAGGACGGGAGGCGGCCCACAAACAGAGTCAGGCCGGCCATGAGACCGCGAACCCGAGGCGCGCGAGGCTAAGAACGCAGGAGGTAAGCGCATACAAGCGAAAACCGGGCCTTCGGCAGACTACCACGCCGAGATGCAGGGAGAACCCGGAAGTGTTCGTCACTCAAAATGTCCGGACGGAAAACACGGTGGGAAGAACAAGAAACGTTCCGGGATAAAAAAATTAAACTCACGCCCCGGGGTGGAGCCTCTTGAGTGAGACTCCACCTCCGTCCCACACCGATCCGGTCACTGCAAGTCAACTTGGCGTCCACCGTTTACCCTCTCTTAAAAATTCGCTTCCTAGCCGGGCGTGGTGGCGCACGCTTGTAATCCCAGCATTCTGGAGGCTGAGACCGGAGGATCCGGGTTCGTGGCCAGCCTCAGCTACCTAGTGAGGCACTCCGCAACTTAGTGAGACCCTGTTTCAAAATAA
>PVLC010030342.1:0-19454 GCA_004027655.1 Graphiurus murinus | reverse complement strand
CCTCAGCTCCTAGTGAGGCATTCTGCAACTTAGTGAGACTCGGTTTCAAAATAAAGAATTAAAAATAGGGCTGGGGGTGTAGCTCGGAGGTAGAATGCCCCGAGTTCAATCCCCAGTACTGAAAAAAAAAATAAAGAATAAAAAATAGGGCTGGGAGTGTAGCTTGGAGGTAGAATGGCCCCGAGTTCAATCCTGGGTTTGATCCCCAGTGCAAAAAAAAAAAAAAAAAAAAGATTTGTAAACTTATTTTTATTTTATTTATTTAGCTATGTATGTATGTATGTATGTATGTATGTATGTATTATTTAGCTATAGGTGTAGCTTGAAAGTAGAATGCCTCTGAGTTCCATCTCCAATACCACACACACCAAAAAAAAAAGGGCTCAGTGGTAGAATGCTCCTGGGTTTGATTCCCAGTGCCAAAAAATAAAAGAGAGAAGGAAGAAAGAAAAAAATGTTATAAACCTTACCTGTACATAAACTTATTTGTATATGTAAGTTAACATCAATAAAAGGTTAAAAGATGATGATAGTGGGATGTGGTGGTGCACAAGTACTTGTGGTGGTGGTGTAATCCCAGTACTTGGGAGGCTGAGACAGGAGGATAGTAGGTTTGAGGCCAGCCTCAGCAACTTAGTGAGACCCTGTTTCAAAATAAAAAATAAAATAGCACTGGTGGTGTATCTTGGAAGTAGAATGCCTCTGGTTAAGCCCCAGGTACCAAAATAAAAAAGTAAATACATAAAATAGGACTGGGGTTATAGCTTAGAAATGCCTCTGGGTTCAATCCCTAGTACCACACTAAAAAAAATGCTAATGGTATAGAATTTTGCATATAACAATAAATATTAAAGTGCTCCTATATATAAAAATATTCTCTGCCTCCTCTTTAGTATGAAAATTTAGAATAATATTAAAGACAATAAAAAGGATGATGCCTAAATTAGATGACCAAAAAAGAACAAAGATACCCAAATGTTAAACAAATAAGGGGGAAGATGGGATTCCATATAAAACCATGATTGCTGCAAATATATCGAGCATATATTTATTGTTTGGGCTTAACTGTGAGCTAAAGCATTTTAAGGTTGTTTAAAGTTTCCTGACGGAAAACAAACACCAAAAAGCCAGTATTTGCGTCTTTTTGGTGAGGAGAAAGAAGTTACAGTGGTGTGATGCAATGTGTTTTCCGCCAGTTGAGACTTACTGCAGAAGAAAACAGTTCATTTAGAGGCTGGGAAAATGGAATCAAGAGCAGCATCCTTCTATGCGGCCAGGACTGTAGCACTGCTACACACAGGGCCTGTGTCTCTCCAGGACAGTGTAACAGAAGAAGCCTGGCACTGGAAGCCAAAAACTTAACAGCCCAGGCTGAGATCTGGGGCTGAGGGCTGAGACTTCCACACCACAGCAAAGCCCCACAGAGTCCCCAAGAGCTCCAGCCTAGTCCCTGACCTGCACCAACACCTGTGAAAGGGGTCAGGGTACACAGGCAGCAAGGGATTTAAACTCTGGAAACATATAACCAAGCATCCAGGCTGAATCTGGAACTTTGCCAGGACAGAGCACAGCTGGCTCCCAAGGCTCTTTCCCTTGTGCAAAAGGCCTGTTAAGTGACTTGGGACAGACGCCAAGCTGAGTTAGGTGGAAGCCACCCTTGAGAAGGGACCCCCAGTTTCCCAGGGCTCTGCCCCAGTAAGAACTCCAAGGAATCTGTCTCTGTGGTGCTTTCTCAGCTCTACACGGCAGATGGGTTCCCGGGGAGAGGCCCAGAGAAAGGCAGAGTCAGCGCTAACTTTCAGGCAAAGATGGAAACCTCCAGTGCGGGCTCCCTCTCTTCCTGAGCCCACAGGGAGGAGGACATGCCATGCATCTGCTGACGAGGCTTGGTCAGTGTGGTCTGCCTGCACTGTCCAGGAAGGGCCCACGACTCTTGGGCAGCTCAAGGATTCTCAACCACTGGTCCTGTAAGCCAACAGAGGATCCAGGGGCTTGGGTGGCAGGGCAGCAAAGCAGGCTGACAGGTGGCTGACCGCAGCTGCACCAGTCAAGGTTCATCTGTTCTGCTTACTGATTATAAGAGGCCTCACTGACATTCCCAAGATGATCCTCCCCAACACGACCTGGCCTCCAACTCGGCACACCTCAGTTGGTCAGGTGGTGGCAGATCCTCTGCCCCAACTGAAAGCTCCACTTGAAATGCTGCACTGTCTGCAGCACAAACCCACACGTGTCGAGGCACAGGGCATGGGGGACGAGACTGCAGCCACAAGCCACAGGTGGTTCACACTCCACCAACCAGCTCTCCCCCTGCCAGTGCTGGATGGGATACTAAGAAGACAGCCAGTCAAGACCAAGGTGCTTCCCTGGTTCCAACCCATACCTGCTGCTGCCCCAGGGTGGGACACACATCATCTAGATGCCAGTCCAGATGCTTATGGGATTCCTGCTGCTCCACAACCAAACAACTAACCTGCATCTGTTTTGCTTGTGCAGTTACTACTTACTTAGGACATTTCTAAATGGAATTTCATCGATGCAAGGTTCATCTTCCCCTGTATCTTAGGAGGGGCTCTCCAGGGGCCAGGAGTGCCAGTCAGGACACTGACTGGGGGATTGGACTCAGAAGCATTCTACCTCTGAGCTACACCCCCAGCCCTTTTAATTTTTTATTTTGAAACAGGGTCTTGCTAAGTTGCTAAGGGTCTCACTAAGTTGCTGAGGCTGGCCTTGAACCCATGATCCTTCTGTATCAAGCTCCCAAGTATTGGGATTACAGGCGTGTGTAACTGTGCCAGTGACAGCTGCCACTTCTGCTGCTGCCCCAGGCCCAGGAGGACCCCAAGAACCTCTGCTAGAAGTCAAGGTCACCAGCAGCACCTGTTCCTTCCGCCACTCAGACCAATAACTGACAACTCTCACAAACTTTTTTTGTCTTTACAAACACCAAGCAACAAAAATAAGCTTGCTTCAATCACCGCCCCCTTTGTTTCACCCTTAGCTCCTAAACAGAGAGCAGAGAGCAGAGCGGAGAGGAAAGTTAAAGAGAGTCAGGGATCAGAGACCAGCAAGCCAAATTCCTCTTGCTCAGACACCACACACACACTGTGGTCAGAGGCTGCCTAACTAACAAGAACAAGGTCAAAAAGTTCTCACTGTGAGATCAGAGGGACAATGGCTGCTCTCAGAAGCCTGGACACCAAAGAACAGTATTTCAGACTGGCTTTTCTTTTAATTTTTGCTGAATAAGATGTAGAATGGTGCCAGGTAAAGAAATCAGGCAATGAATGAATCTAAAGTTTCAATGAATGAATCACACATCTGCTTCCATGGCCCCAAATTTTCACAAGACTATTGTAGGCGACAAAAGGTTGGAGAACTTGGTGGCTTGAGGGCTGAGAGTGAGAAGGCAAGAGAACTAGCGGGTACTGCTGTGGAGGGAAAGGAGCACAGCACAAAATCCCCAGAGGCTGGACTGTGGGTTTCCTTCACAGCATGTAACATCAAGCCTGATACATGGTAGGTGCTCATAAACATGGAAACATGGTAAGCCAAGTAGGTGAGACAGAGAGGCCTGAGTAGGTTTGGCAAGAAGAGGGGTAGTTGAGGCTTAAATATATAGGTTCATCTGTCAGATGACCTGAGCCCCCCAACAGAGCCACAGTCCAGAGCCTCACGTCTCCAACAGGACTTCTCAGGTCCCTGTCGCACAACACAGAGGTTAAGAGCACAGTGCTAGCTGGGCATGGTGGCGCACGCTTGTAATCCCAGTACTTGGGAGGCTGAGACAGGAAGATCACAGGTTTGTGGCCAGCCTCAGCTACTTAGTGAGGCCCTCTGCAACTTAGTGAGACCCTGTTTCAAAATAAAGAATAGAAAATAGGGCTGGGGGTGTAGCCCAGAGGTAGAATGCCTTTGGGTTCAATCCCCAGTTCTGCAAAAAAAAAAAAAAGAGCAAAGTGCTGAGGTCAGACAAACTTCAGTTCAAGTCAGCAAATGCATTTCCTCACCTGTGAAATGGAGACTAGCACTCCTACCTCCCAGGACTGCTGGGAAGATGACGTGTATGAGGCTCTTAGCAGAGTGCAGGGCCACACAAGCACTTGGCAAGGCCCCTGGGAGTCCCTGTGAAGCAAGCGGACCTCTCAACTTCATGTTCAGACACCCTTCACATTCCTGTCACCTCCAGTTTCCCAGGACACCATTCCTCAGCGCCCCTCATTTGGAGAATGCCTCTTTCGCCAGTTTTCTAGAAGAAGGGCTATTTTCCTAGAAGACTCCAAATATCCTGTCAACAACCCCAACCTTGAATTCACTGGAGACATTCTCAATGCCACAGAACAGAGGAGGGAACCACCATCCAGTAAGTCAGAGTTGAAGCCCCCAATCAGACAAATCATAACCCCTTTAGGAAAAAAGGCCCCACAACACAGACCATCTTAAAGCTCTAATGCCCTTCCTTCCATCTCAAAACCTCTCAGGAAAGGGAAGAAGCAGTTCAGCTGTGCGCGAGCGGGGGGTGGGGGAGGATAAGAATAGGGCAGCTGACGAAGAAACTAGAGTTCCCTTTAAAAACCGGGCTGCAAATGCTAGAGGTTTGGAAATTGGCATCATTCATCACCACAGCAGTCTGAGCAGCTCAGAGCAATCTGATGACTAGGAGAGCAGCCAGGGTGAGGGAGGCCACCCACACCCTCCTCCACGCCTGGAACGCTCTGACAGAGCCACCTGAAGGGGACACACGGAGCTATGAATAGAGGCAAGAGGCTTGTAAACCAACTCCTGTTAAGATCTGGAGTTACTGTTCAAGCAGGGCTCAAGTTACACATCTTCAGAGAGTGACAGTACAACAGAAGGATTTAAACTATTCAATGATTCAGGATCACAGCTCCAAGTGACAGCCTGCCCTGAGCCTGCCCGGAGCCACAGACACTCCACAAACCCTCCCAAAGGGGAGGTCTGTCTTTGAATGGCAGCAAAAGATGCAGCCCAGACCATGTGGAATCTCAGACCCAGAGTGCAAGAAAGCTTGGCTAGAGAACTTAGAACCCAAAACAGAGACTGATTACATCCACACACCTCCTCTTCCCAACTGGATGTTAAATCCAAGATAAATACCAAATCTGAACATTTGGGGGGTCAGGAGCAGCACCAGAAGTATGAATGGGTGAGTAGAGGAGCAAGGCCTGTGAGAGGGATCAGCTGCCAGGTCTGGAGCTAATCCCACAGGGTGGATTCCCTAGGTACACCTCCACCTCACCCGATTCCAGAATCTTCAGTGACTATGACTAACCATCACAAGAAGGAACAACGTGAACCCATCCACATAACTCCATATCAGCACACTGGAGTGAAGCCATTTGCTAAGGAGGTAGTGGCCTTGGAAAGACCGCTGATTCTAGGGCTGGGGCAGGAAATATACACAGACCATCTTGTAGTGCCAAAAAGTAAGGAAGTGCTCAGAAAACAAAAACAAGCTCACAATGATGGGGGTAGGTCAAAGGGAGCTGAAAGAGCTACCAATGGTCAAAGCTGGAACAATCTGAGCTATAAACACAAATGATACTGGATTATAAGTCAAAGTGTAAAACAGGTATCTGTGAGTAACTGAATAAAGAAATGAGGGAGAACAGACAAATCTCCTGTGTAGAAGAATTTAATAATTCACAAAGTTACTCCACCCTCCAGGAAGGGGGTTTAATCCCCGGCTCCTTAAATGTGGGCTACACACAATAACATCCAAAGAATACACAGGAAGGGGAACAACTTTACAGTGAATACATTGAAGAAACCTGACAAACATCACCTTAGCCAAATGATCAGCGCTGACATCGACCACGATAAGTTACACTGACTATACCTGCCCCTGATACGATGTGATGAAAAGGGCACATTGCGTCAGAAGTCTTCCTCCCAACTGCTGACCCCAGTCAAATCATGAGAAAACCATTAGACAAATCCCAGCTGAGGGGCATTCTACAAGAGAACTGACCAGTACTCCTCAAACCTGTCACGGTCATCAAAAACCAGTTACTGTGAGAAACTTTCAGCCCAGAGAAGCTTAAGGAGATGTGATGACTAAATGCAGTGTGGGCTCCTGGTCTAGGAAAATGACATTAGGCAAACCTAAGGAAATCTGAATAAAGCACGAGTTTTAACATAAAGCACTAATAACAGAGGAAACTGGATGTGGGCCTTTGTGAGAAAACTTTGCTCTACCTTTATATTTTTCTAAAACTATTCTGAAAGGAAAAAATTATTGTGGGCAGGTATAGTGACACACACCTGTAATCCCAGCACTTAAAAGGCTGAAACAGGAGGGTCACAGGTTCAAGGCCAGCCTCAGCAATTTAGCGAGGCTCTCAATGACTTAGTGAGACCCTGTTTCCAAATAAAAAATAAAATAGGAGCCAGGTGTGGTGGCACACCCCTGTAAGCCCAGTACTTGAGAGACTGAGAGAGGAGGATTGCAGGTTCGAGGTCAGCCTCAGCAACTTAGCAAGACCCTTAGCAACCTAGCAAGACCCTGTTTGAAAACAAAAGAAAGGCTGGGAGTATAACTCAGAGGTAGAATGCCCCTGGATTAATCCCCAGTACTACAAAAAATAAATAAATGAATAAAATAGGGCTGGGGAATAGCTTGGAGATAGAATGCCCTGGGTTCAATCCCCCAGCAACCCCCCCCACACACACACACACAGATTTAAGGAAAAAAATAATAATAAAACAGCTGGACATAGTGGCACACACGTTATCCCAGTACTTGGGAGACTGAGACAGGAGGATCCAGGTTCAAGGCCAGCCTCAGCGACTTAGCAAGACCCTGTTTCAAAATAAAAAGGGCTGGAGTATAGCTCAAAGGTAGAATGTCCCCGAATTCAATCCCCAGTACAAAACAACAGAAAAAGAGCAGTGGCTCATCTTGCAACAAAATGAGATCCAAGGATAGCAGTATAAACACACATTCCTGAAGATGAGTTCACCTGACATGGGGCAGGCATAAGAGGGGCTCGTGGGAAGGTGGGAAGGGAGATTGGTGAGAGTCAGAACAAGTCTTTTTTTTTTTTTTTTTTTCTTTTTGGTTCTGGGGATTAAACGAAGGGGCGGCATCTTTTTTTTTTTTTTTTCTTTTTTTAATCACAGAGCTATACCTCCAGCCTTTTGTTTATTTTGAGAGAGTCCCTCTAAGCTGCCTAGGCTGGCCTTGAACTTGCAATTTTCCTGCCTCAGCCTCAAGTTGTTGGAATTAAGAGGATTACACCTAAACACCACAGGCACTGCTGTTACCACTTTCTTTTTTCTTTTTGTGGTGCTGAGGATTGAACCAGGACCTCCTGCATGCTAGTCAAATGCTCTACCACCGAGTTACACTCCCTGCCCTGCTGCCACTGGCTTAAGACCAGCCAATCAAGAATGAGCCCTGTGCAGACATACAGAATAGCACTTCCACCAATCCCTGCTAAGTGCTGGCCTGGGTCAGTGCCTCCTCACCACACACACTGCAGAAGCACACACTGTTCTGTCCTGCTACCAGACACATTAGCTGTATAATGGTCACCAGGACTATGGCTAGCCCGGGTCTTGCCCACCCTTAGCCCTTCATTGGAAATGGAGATTTGGAGAATTCCACCCTCTAGAAATTTGGTTTGTGACCTCCCCCACAAACCACACTTGTCCTGTAAGGATCACTTATTTACCTCTTTGTTCTTTGATCTGTCTCAGCAACCTTCTGGAGAAAGAACCAAAGATAGAGCTCAAGCTGGGAATCAGATGAATGTAAGTTTGGATCCCAGGTATACCACACCCAAACTGTGTGAACTTGGGAAGAGCATGTTAAAGGAAGTGGGCAGGCATGTGCCTCAGGGCAGGTTTGGATGTCTGCCCTTCCCTTGATTTTATTTATTTATTTATTTAGTGGTACTGGGGATTGAATCTAGGGGCATTCTACCTCTGAGCTACACCCCCAGCCCTATTTATTTATTTTATTTATTTATTATTATTATTTTTTGTGGCACTGGGGATGGAACTCAGGGGCATTCTACCTCCGAGCTATACCCCCAGCCCTATTTTTTATTCTTTATTCACTAACTTATTCACTAAGTTGCGGAGTGCCTCACCAAGCAGCTGAGGTTGGCCAAAAATCCGGATCCTCCGGTCTCAAGTACTGGGATTACAAGCGTGTGCCACCACGCCCAGCTCCCAGTCCTATTTTTTATTCCTTATTTTGAAACAGGGTCTCACTAAGTTGCAGACGGCCTCACTAAGTAGCTGAGGCTGGCCACAAACCCGGATCCTCTGGTCTCAGCCTCCCAAGTACCGGAATTACAAATGTGCGTCACCACACCCTGCTCCCCAGCCCTATTTTATTTTGAAATAGGGTCTCACTAAGTTGCAGAGGGCCTCACTAAGTTGCTGAGGTTGACTGCAAACCTGTGATCCTCCTGGATTACAAGCATGCGCCACCATGCCTTTAATGACTCCAAGGGGGGTTGTGTACTGGCCACAGTAGATAAAATAGAATACAATATGTGCCCCTAAAGGACTCATGCACCAGAGAAGGTAGAAAGGAGCAGGGAGGCAGCAGTGAGAACAAAGTCCATGGAGGAGAAAGCCCTTAGCCCCTGGAGTGAGGGAAAGCTTTCAGAGAGGAAGTGACATCCAAGCTGAGCTTTGAGAGAAAAGTGGGAGGTGCAGCTTCCAGATAGGTGAGGCGGACAAGAATCTTCCAGGCAAAGGGAATGGTATATGCTTACACCTTACGCGGGACAAGGAGAGGCTGTGCTGCACAGGGACATGTGCACAGCCTTTTGATTCTAATTTCACCCCTGCCACTTACCCAGTAGTTCCCCACTGTGATACAGGGGTGAAACAAGCCCAACCTCCTGGGGTTGCCGTGAGGATGAAATGAGTATGAAAGGGCTCAGAAGAGCGCCTGGCCAACAGCAGCAATACTCCAAACAGTTTAGCTTTAGTTTGTATTATTGTCTTCATATATAGGAGAAAGGGCTATTTAGACTCTGAAAAGTAATCTCTTAAAACCCCAGGCTATTGATACAGAGAAATCCTTTAAAAATATTCCAGGCTGGAGCTAGGCATGGTGGCGCATGCTTGCAATCCCAGCACTTGGGAGGCTGAGATGGGAGGATTTGGGTTTGCGGCCAGCCTCAGCTACCTAGTGAGGCCCTCTGCAACTTAGTGAGACCCTGTTTCAAAATAAAAAATAAAAAATGCTGGTGTATAGCTCGGAGGTAGAATGCCCCTGGGTTCCATCTCTAGTACCCCCCCCCCACACACACACACACAAAATCCAGGCTGGGCATGATGGCACACACCTGTAATCCCAGACTTTGGAGGCTGAGACATGAGGATCACAAGTTCAAGACCAGCTTCAGCAACTTAGACTCTCAGCAACCTAGTGAGACCCTGTTTCAAAACAAAAAATTTAAAAAAGGGCTAGGAGTATAGCTCAGAGGTAGAAGGCCCCTGTATTCAATCCCCAGTACCACAAAAAATAAAATAAAATAAAAATATTCCAGGCTGGGCATAGTGGTACAGGCCTATAATCCTAGTACTTGGGAGACTGAGACAGGAGGATCGCAGGTTCAAGACCAACCTCAGCAACTCAGAAGACTCTCAGAGACCTAGTGAGACTCTGTTTCAAAACAAAAACTAGCCGGGCGTGGTGGCGCACGCTTGTAATCCCAGCATTCGGGAGGCTGAGACCGGGGAGGATCCGGGTTCGCGGCCAGCCTCAGCTACCTAGTGAGGCACTCCGCAACTCAGTGAGACTCTGTTTCAAAATAAAGAATAAAAAATAGGGCTGAGGGTATAGCTCGGAGGTAGAATGCCCCTGAGTTCAATCCCCAGTACCGCAAAAAAAAAAAAAAGAAAAACAAAACAAAAACTAAAAAAAGGCTGGGGGTATAGCTCGGAGGTAGAATGCCCGAGGGTTCAATCCCAAGTGCCACAAAAATAAATAAATAAATAAATAAATAAACAAACAAATTAATAATATTCCAATTCTAGTCATGCATCAGCCTATAATCCCAGTACTTGGGAGGCTAAGACAGGAGAATGACAGGTTTGAGACCAGCGTGCAGTAACTTAGTGAGACGAGATAAAAATCAAAAAATAAAAAGGGCTGAGAGGTGTAGCTAAGTGAGAGAATACTCTTGGGTTCAATGCCCAGTCCCATGTATGTATGTATGTATGTATGTGTGTGTGATTGGTGTAAGTGAATTTCAGTCACATACATACATATACATATGCATATTCATTCTAATTCTCCTCCTTCAAAGTTCTTTTTTTGTGGCACTGGGGATTGAACTCAGGGGTGTTCTACCTCCAAGCTATACCCTTAGCCCTATTCTATTTTTATTTGGAAACAGGGTCTCACTACTTGCTGAGGCTGGCCACAAACCTGGGATCCTCCTGTCTCAGCCTCCCAAGTACTGGGATAACAGGTGTGCACTACTATGCCTGGCTGTCTTCCAATGTTCTTGAAGGAACTATTACCTGGATTTTGAGACGTCCTAATTTTTTTTTTTTTTTTTTTTTGCATTACTGGGGATTGAACTCAGGGGCATTCTACCTCCGAGCTATACCCCCAGCCCTATTTTTTATTCTTTATTTTGAAACCAAGTCTCACTAAGTTGCGGAGTGCCTCACTAGGTAGCTGAGGCTGGCCGCGAACCCGGATCCTCTGGTCTCAGCCTCCCGAATGCTGGGATTGAGACATCCTAATTTTTAAACTTCACCTAAAGCGCTACTTTCCAAATGGCTTCAATAAAAGTACACTGACTCTGCCAGGCATGGTGGCGCATGCTTGTAATCCCAGCATTTGGGAGGCTGAGACTGGAGGCTGAGACCGGGTTCGTGGCCAGCCTCAGCTATCTAGTGAGGCTCTCCTCAACTTAGTGAGACTTGGTTTCAAAATAAAGAATAAAAAATAGGGCTGGGGGTATAGCTCGAAGGTAGAATGCCCCTGAGTTCAATCCCCAGTACCGAGAGAAAAAAAAAAAGTACACTGACTCAAACTAGGGGAGAGGAAATGCAAATCCCAGGAATCTGAACCCAAAGCAGCCTGCTACAAAATATTGTCTTCAAGTTTCCTGTTATAGCTTAAATTTAGTGAGTTTTGCATTTCAATCTATAATAGATACAAGACTGCTTTAATATGAAAATGCTGAATAAGACTGAAGTGCCTAGAAGATGCAAACACCTTATTTATCCTGTGTCTCTGAGTATTCATCGCACGTGACCTCAGAGGGTCTGAATTCCAGAAAGAAGTGCAGTGATTACCTTACCACTCTCTTTTGTAAAATGGGTATAGAACCCACATCAATTCTGTTGAATACCTATGAAAGGAGACAAATGTCAAACTGTCAAGCAAAGTATCAGACATTTGGTACTGCTGTTAAATCAAAATTCCAGGGATAGATTATGATGTACTTTCCAAACCCCACCTACCTACCTACCAAAATCAACTGTTGTTTTATTAGGCTCTATCCTTCTATTCTGTAGCCAGCACTGGACTAACTCTTTTATCCTTTGGTTCTAATTCTGCAAAGTATTTACTCTTCCCATTTTACTGAAAGAAATGGGCTCAGTGAGGTCAAGTAACAAGCCCAAGGTCACTTAAGTGGTAAGTAGGGGAGGCAGGATGGGAACTTGGGCCTGGCCAACTCCAAATCTCCAGTGTTCCTTCTAAGATGTACTTGCTTGATGGGGCTGAACTTAAATTTATGACCTTACTGCTTCCATTTAAATTCTAGTGAGAGGAGCTCCTGGTAGAGAGCCACAGTCTTCCTACTTGCAAGCACTAGGCAACACTAAAGAGGAATCAGAGGGCAATCTCAGGCCAGCTCTGCTGGTTCCCTAACCCTCAACCCTGTCCTGCAGGACCCTTGAGTCCACTCACTTTTACTTTCATTTTCTAGCCATCATGACTTTCAAGCTCCCAAGAAATTAATAGAATGCAGACATCAGTAAATTCTTGGGCCCTAAAGAGTATTGGTTTGGAGCCAGGCGTAGTGGTGCACGCTTGTAATCCCAGGACTTGGAAGACTGAGACAGGAGGATGGCAGATTCACAGCTAGCCTCAGCTACTTAGTGAGGCCCTCTGCAAATTTAGTGAACCCTGTTTTAAAATAAAGAATAAAAAAATAGGGCTGGAGGTGTAGCTTGGAGGTAGAATACCCCTGGGTTCACTCCTCAGTACCACACACACACACACACACACAAAAGTATTGGCTTGGGACTCCTGTTATGGCCTCCTGAGGTAGAGCAAAAGGGGGTCAAGAAAAAAGTTAGGAGGTTGGAGAGAAGTGGGGGAGAAAAACAAGCAAATGAGGAATGCCAGTGATGAGGAAGAATAAGGGTTAGAAGTCTGGATTTGTGCCCCTGCTCAACCACCCTGCATGTTCATTCAACAAGCAGACCAGACAGGAGGAGGGCCTGCTAATAAAGAAAAATGAGACCTTAGCTGACCCCAAATCCCAAGCCCTGGCTCAACCACTTTCTAACTGTATGGTCTTAAGCAAGCTGCTTAAGTTCCTTGAATTTAAAGTGGGGACATGCTGGGTATGGTGGTGCACACCTGTAATCCCAGTACTTAGGAGGCTGAGACAGGAGGATCAAGGTTCCAGGACAGCCTCAGCAAGTAGTGAGACTCTCATCAACCTAGCAAGACCCTGTTTCCAAATAAGAAATAAAATCGGGTTAGGGGGTGTAGCTCAAAGGTAGAATGCCTCTGGATTCAATCCAAGTACCACCCACACACACACACACACACACACACAAAGTGGGGACACAATCCCATTATTTTCAGGACACTTATGAGGAATGTGTATGAAAAGAACTTCATAATTTTACGATGGTTTATAACATAATTGTTCAGTCCTCCTATAATATAAAAGCAAAAAAAAGCCCAACTAGTTGTGAGAGGCAAGGGGGGGGGCTTCTTAGAAAAGAGGGGTTTCTATCCCACCAGAGCTCTACCTTTTCCTGCCCAGAAGTATCAGATAACTGTCTGCTAGGATTCTGTAACTTCTGGCTGCATAACCACCTGGAGCTCTGGTCTCTCCAAAAAGGAGGCCTTCTCTCTCTAAAGCTGATTTCAGAGTCAGAGCTGGGAAAGTATGTCCAGACAAAAAAAAGAAGGTCCCTTCAAAAGGCTGGCCTTCCTCAACCCAGGGCTCCTGAAGAGGTAAGTCTAGCAAACTCTGTAGCCCTGCCCCTCAGAGGCACATGCTGGCTGGAGTCTCCAATGAGCCCGCACAGATACACAGTTTGTGATTCAGTCTGCTGACCCAATACAGAAGCATTTGTTGCTGTTGTCCAATAAAAAGTGAAATAAGTGCATCTCGGGTCTAGTTAAAAATATTGTAGTAATTAGACATTAGCAACTGTCCAGAAGTAGTCAAAAAGATCTCAAAGCAAAAACTTTAGCTTTCGTACATAGCATCTAAGGACAGGTAAGGTGGTCTGGGACACTGAAGAGTTACAGACATTTCCAAGGATTGCATGGCTTTCCCTCCCTTCCTCCACTGTAGATAGCAAGGGTCAGTCATGACCTCAGAGTCAAGCTACCCCTCATTAAGGTGTACTTTGGCCATATAACGAAACTTCCAGCTTGGTCTGAGACAACAGCCATTTCACACACTTAAGTCCCAAGCAGCACACAAGGAGTACATGCCAATACAGTTGAGGGAACCAGCACTTGCTAGCATGTATAGGAACTTTGACTACAAAAATTAGTGTATTAAGGGTCCAAAGCTGTCACTCCAATATCAACTTATTTCTTTGCAATAAGTCCAAGACCAGAAGGGACTGGAGAGAGACCCTGGTGTAGCATGGACCTGTTGCTCAGGGTAACATATTGGGGGGGGGGGTGGCCCCTTAATTCCAGATTCCTCATGTTTAGTCTTATTCCCTTCCTTGTAGATCAGCAAACAGCAGTCCTTGGAAGAGCAGTCCCTCTGAGGCAGCTTGGGAACCACTCACATGCTCGGGAGGACAAGGCTGAGCCTGGAGCAAGGGGGGAGGAGGAGGGGAGAGAGAAGATAATGAATGGGCAGATCCACCCTGATCTGTGATCTGTAGCTAGGATTGAGCAAACCTCAGCTAAATTCTTCAGAGGCAGGAAAAGAGATACAGAGAACATAAGTAGAGGACGGGGCTGGGGGGACAGGGGGACAAAACAAGAAGACTTATTCCTCATAAGTGACCCAGAATTCAAACTCTGCTGAGGTTCTGGTTGGCTCTCTGGCTTGAGGAAGGAGAGGAAGTAAGGAGCGGTAGGAGCAAACACAGTTCTGTGCGGGTGGACGGGTCTCGCCCAGACTCCCCCCCCTCTCCCCCGCCGCCGCCAAAAGGAAATCCAGATAAAATTCTACAATTCTACCAAGGCTGAAAGGGACAACTGTTTTTTTGTTTTTGTTTTTTTCTTGGCGGGGGGAAAGAGGACTCGGGGGAAGGAAAACGGTGACAGACAACACTCCCGGCCACCTCTAAAAGAGAAAAGAAACAGATTCCTTCACATCTGGCAAAGACCCTCCAATTCTGGGAGCAGGGAGAGCGGAACTTAGGGTCTCTCTCTTCCACAACTGAACTAGACAGGTCAGAGGAGAGCCACAAAGGTGGCTCACGAAGGACAGGTACTCGAAGGAAAGAAGGGCTCCCCCTTTGGCCCGACGCCTGGGGAGCTCCTTAAGAAGGGGGCTACGGGTCGGGGGAGGGGTCAGTATCCCCCTAAGCCGGGGTTGGGCGGCAGGAAGGGGTGCCCCGGAGAGGCTTCAACGCGGGCAAGACACTGGTCCTGGGACAGGCACACTCACCGCGGCTCCGGGGCAGCGGCGTTACTTGGGGCCGGGGTTCGGACAGACTCCGCTCCTCTCCCCCCCGGCGGTGTCCCAGGCTCCGGCCTCCACTTCCGCCTTTCAGCCGCTCCGGATCCGGATCTCCACCTCCGCCCCGCCCCTCCATAATCCCAAGTGACTGACAGGGAGGAGAAACCAATGGGAAGCACTCTTGGCCTACTCACAAGCGACGCGGGTGGGGGGCGCGGGAGAGGCGGGAGCGCGCGCGCGGGGGATGGTGGGACTTGTAGTTCGCAGTGCTGGGAGGAGCGGGTGGCAGCCCGGGACTTGCGCTTTGGGTGGAGCTGGCTGCCGGTGGGGCGGAGCCGGGCCAGACCTGTTAACCGCCTCACCCCCGGTTCCCGGCACCCTGAGGGAAGGCGGGTGGCGGAGTGTTGGAAGAGGGCTGTGTATGCAGAATTGGGAAAGAGACACACAATATGACTGAATATGCACATGAAGCCGCGTGGACCAGCCCTGTGCACTCGCTGTAACCAGGAGAAGCCCCTGTCCGTACTTCGCGGGCAAGTCAGCTTTAAGAGCCCGATTACTGGGGACATCCTGTGACGGGAAAGGCGATGGGAGCCTTGTAGGAAGGGTTTTCTGGAGGATAATAGATGAGATCAAAGGGAGAGCTTCTGACACCGCCCAGCCATAAACCCTCCTTCTTTGGCTCAGCTCCCAAACACACCAAGACCACCTGCCTCTCCCCTCCCCAAACCGGAACCAACTCTTCTTTCTGAGGAATACAAAGGAGACAACCTCTGCCTCCACTCTCGCATCCATCAATGGAGTAGAACCACTCCCCCCCACACACACACCCTATGAATTAGGACTATCCTCTTCTGCTCCCCACAATATGGATTAGGCTTCTGCCTACCTCCTACCTCCCAACACAGACCAGCACTTTCTCTCTGTCATCTCACCCCTCAGGGACACTACTCAAAACCTGTAAGGAACCAAAGTCCATCCCAGAGACAACTGTGGCCACTGTGCCTATGACACCTGCCAACACCAGTCATGTCCTGGAGCCTGAGCTGGAGAATCTAACCCCGACAGCCTGACACAAGGCTATGCACGCATCTTGTTTCATCTGGTCATCAGAATGTCTGTTTCTTACAACATCATAACCTCCCCACTCACCCCACCCCAGCAGTGATCAGCAGAGAAGTGAAAGTTTAAAGAGAAGATTTGGGAGGACAGAGGGAATGGGGCAGGGTGGATTCCTAGCAGGTTCATGGCTGGTGACAAGCTTCCCCTGCTCCTGTTGTACTTAGCCTTGCAACACTTTCTTACACAGGATGGATAGAGTCCCCCAGGCTCACCTTTCCAAGGCTGGTGGTGCGCCTGACCTAGGACTGTCCCTCTCATACACTGTGTATGTATCTGTGACTGTGACTGGGTGGTGGAGAGGAGGGGGTATAACAGGCCCTTAGTGACTCATTACGGTTTCTCCCTCATCCCTGGGGCCCCTGGTGGCGTGAATGTGGTGCCAAGTGGATTGGCTGGCGCCTTCCCTCTTCCTAGAGACAGCAACAAAGCCCTGGGGTATGGTGGGGAGTGACTGTTGGGTTGCTCCTCCAAAGCCCTGGGGCTCTCAGACCAACCCCCAGAAACAACCAGAGCCAACAACTACAAAAATATAAGAGTTTATTTCCTATCCAAAAATGAGCCCAGGGTGTTAGGTGGGGAAGGAGAACTGGAGACCAGGGCAGGCTTTTGAGAAGTCCAGTCCCTGAGTAAGACCACATCAGAAGGGGAGAGAACAGGCTTGGTTGAGGTCTGGGGTGAGGCAGGAGAGGGAATGATGCTGGGAGTGTTTTGAGTTACTGGCAGCAGAAGAGACCACTTTGAGTGACAGCCTGCAGAGAGACAGAAACAGAGATGTTGATAGATCCAACCCCAGGGGTAAAAACAGGCATTACTGGGACCCCCAAACATCCACTGGGTACAGGGACCCGGGAGCCTGGAGAGGTTCAAATGCCTACAGAGACCAGACAAAGAATTCAAACAAGGGAAGCTGGTGTCCGGAGATGATCAAGAAAGGGGGGGGGGACTGCTATAATCCCAGTACTCAGGAGGCTGAGGCAGGAGGATCGCAAGTTCAGGGCCACCTTAGGCAATTTAGCAAGATCCTGTCTCAAAATAAATAATAAAAAGGATGGGAATGTGGCTCAGTGGTAGAGTGCCTCTGGGTTCAATCCCCAGTACCAGGGGAGGGGGAGGAACGTAGGGACTGCAAAGAAGTGTGAACTGTAGATCCCATCTAAAGAGGCAGCAAGCCAGGCATGGCAGTGTGTACCTGTAATCCCAGTACTCAGGAGGCTGAGACAGGAGGATTGAAGGTTTGAGAGCAGCCTCCGCAACTTAGACTCTCAGCAAGCTAGCAAACCTATTTCAAAACTTTTTTATTTTGAAACAGTTTCTTACTAAGTTGCTGAGGCCAGCCTTAGACCTGCGGTCCTCCTGTCTCAGCATTCCAAGTACTGAGATAAGAGGCTCCCAGCTTGGAATACTAGATTTTTATGTGACCTGACTTGATTAATGTTGGCAACTACTTGTTTGTGGGGGAAAAAAAATGGTCTGAGAACCAAAAAATAAAAAATAATAATAAAAAAAAATACAAACCCACTGCTGTCAGTATATTGCCTGTGTGTGCTGTGGGATAAGGTGAGCCCTCCTGTCTGGGCTGATGGTGGGAGGCCCAGAGGGTCCTGGCTTGCTTAAACGCCAACCAGAATCTCAAATCTACCCTTCTCAAGATGACACTGCTCTTAGGGTCTCCAGCAGAGAACCCAAGAGCTAGGACACATAGCCTCACAGTCACTAAGCTATGTCCAGAATGGAATCCTGCAAGCTATCCCTCCTGCTACAGACACCGATATTCTGCCTGGTCTTGCCTCAGCTTTCATTTCCCAGGCTGGATCTGAGGCCCTTGCCCATCCCCTCTGCTCCCCAATCTCTACCTACCTCCAAGTCCCAGGGAGAAAGTAGAGTATCTCGCCTGCCCAGCCCAGTGGGCGCCGTGGTCCATCTCATGCCTGCTGGATTCCACGGCGTCGGGTGGCTCCCCTCACAGAGGAGAAGGATAGGAGAAGGTTTAGAAGGGGGAACAGGGTCAAAGGTGACCACGCTTTGTTCAAAAGTCCAGAGAATCCAGAGCCAACCAGACCAGCTGGTGGCTGCTGACCCTGAGGCAGGAGGCCAAGGGGCCCAGCTCTTCCCTGGATGGCAGGCAGCAATACCCACCCCAGACAGGCCTGGGCCCGGGGCCAGGGTCAGTGGAACGTGTCTGACCGAGACTGGAAGCTGGGCCTCATAAAGCTTGGGGTAGGGGGTGAAGCCTCCGGCACTGGGGAGGGTCCCAGAGGGTCAGGCTCTGAGGGATAGGGGGCCAGCCTGGAAGGTCTCAGGTCCGGGGAGGCAGTCCCCATCTCCACTGTCCCCACGCTGGCCGGGCAGTGGACCTCAGCAAGTGTAGTATCCTGGAGGCTAGGTGGTGGTCCAGACACACAAGGAGAGATGACCGGAGGCCTCTGCTGGGAGCAAGGAGCGTGGGAGGGCCAGGCTGAGACTGCTGGGTGGCCTGGGGGACCCAGCCTGGCCTGTAGCAGACCCATCACGTGCCGCAGCTCCCGGCTCAGCTGAGACACTTCCTGGTTGAGACGAGAGATCTGTTGAAAACACAATCAGTTGTCTCACAGGTGTCAACAATAATCACACACACATACACACACACAGTTTGCAAAGTTCTTTCTTCAGTTACTCTCTGATCAGGCTACCCTGGGAAGAAGTCAAGGGAGGGGTAGATTTTGGCCTAGAGGTTAAGTACCCCAGTCTCTCTCCAGAAAGAATGTGGGACAGCAGACATTGCTTCCTCTCTCCCTCCCTTTTACAAGATATAGAGAAACGTGTCCAAAGAGGCCACACAGCTGTGAAGTGACAGATGCAGCAGGTGAGCCCATCACCCAAGCTCAACTGTCGACATCAGAGGTTTTCAAACTTTAATACAAGCCGGGCATGGTGGTACATGCCTGTAATTCTGGTACTCAGGAGGCTGAGACAGGAGGATCTCAGGTTCAAGAAAAAATAAAAATAAAAACTTAGCTGGGTGTGGTGGTGTATGCTTGTAATCCCAGTACTTGGAGGCTGAGACAGGAGGATTGCGGGTTCCTGGCCAGCCTCAGCTACTTAGTGAGGTTCTCTGCAACTTAGTGAGACCCTGTTTCAAAATAAAGAGTACAAAATAGGGCTGGGGGTGTAGCTTGGAGGTAGAATGCCCCTGGGTTCAATCCTCAGTACCACAAAAATAAATAAATAAATAAATAAAAACTTTAGTGAGTGCAAAATTGATTGAGAAACTTGGCAAAATGCAGATTTCTGGGACCCACCCCAGATAATCCAAATTGGGCGAGGCCCAGGAATCTGCATTTTAACAGTTCTGCTAGACACTCAGGTTTGGGAACCACTAGCCTAGAACTGAGGGAGTGTCTGAGGCAGTGAGAAGAAACAGGACTTGCCCTTAACCCTGCAGAACAAGGGCAGGCCCTGCCCCAGTCCCTGACCCCACCCCAGTCCCAGGCCTCGCCCCAGCCC
>PVLC010030341.1:0-19572 GCA_004027655.1 Graphiurus murinus | reverse complement strand
TAAGCCATTGCTTATTGGTATAAAATTAAAATATAATAATACAAGATAATTATTTAGAGATCTGGAAGTGAAATCCAAAACAGAATTCAGAGAAGAGACCTGTACTGAAGATGTCTTGGTGTAATGAGATGCATAAATTATCTGCTATGATTGGATGTCGTTAGAGGTGATTTAAACATTGTAAAACATTTGAAACTGATTTATAATACATAGGAAAATAAACTTGGAAGCAAAAATGCAGGTCAAAGAAAATATTGATGAGGAAACTATCATAGTTTACTCAGAGACTACTTGTGAACATTGTTTGCATACTGCTAAAGATTGGCTTGTGTCCCCCAAATTTTATTCTCCAATATGCCTTACTTGGAAAGGGCCTTTAGGAGGTAATTAACTTTAAATTAGTTCATAATGCTCATGACTTTCATTCAATAGGGTTGGTACCCTTATTAAGGGAGGAAAGACACCAAAACTCTTTTTCCTCCAACATGTGAGGGCACAGAAAGATACCAGCTATATAAAATCCAGGAAGAGGCCCTCACCAGAATTCAGGCATGCTGCACCCTGATGGTCGACTTCTTCCCTCCAGAAGTGGAGAAAATAAAGTTCTGACTTTTAAGGCACCTGCTAACTTAATTTTGTTATAGCAATTCAAGCTAACTAATATCTATATAAATAACAAAATATATTCATATAGATAAATATATAAAAATAATATAAATATATTTATAAAAATCAAAACATTGAATATTTATTTAACTAAAATTATGATACAGACTATGGAGATGAGAGTGGTTTTATAGCAACAGAAGGAGAAAAAGAGGTAATAATTTAATAAAAATTATAAATCCGGAGTCATTGCTTATTGGTATAAGATTAAAATGCAACAATATAGGTTAATTATTTATAGATCTGGAAGTAAATTCCAAAACAAAATTCAGAAAAGAGAGCTGAAAATGTTGCCTCTGCGGAGACATAAATGGGTAGGGAGAAGAGAACTAGAGAAAGTCTAGGAGTGCAAGTTTTTAAATAAAACATGTATATTTAAAAATATTTAATATTTAAATAATGTAGAATGTGAAATTTTATTAAATAATAAAACATGTAAAATGTATATGTGTTGTATGTGTTTGAGATACCTCTCAAAAGAAAGCTAAGGCTGAGTAGGGTGGTGGACATCTGTAATCTTAATACTTGGGAGGCTGAGACAGAGGATTTCAGGTTCAAGGTTAGTCTCAACAACTTAGCGAGAACTTTAGCAATCTAGTGAGATGCTATTTCAAATAAAAAATAAATAAAAAGAACTGAGGATGTAGCTTAGAGGTAGAATGCCCCTGACTTCAATCTCCAGAACACCCCCCCCCAAAAAGAGAAAACTAGCCACATTTGTCAATAAAACTACTAAAATTCTTACTTAATCTGGATATTAGAAATAAAAACAAAGTTTCCCTAAAGTTTAATTTCTGAAAATGTGGAATGATGAAAAATGCACGAGACTGGATCCAGAAGCACTATGTCCTACATTTCTCAAGTTTAAGATCAAGAGGGAAAAGTTAATCTGCTTCTCAGTACACCCCCGTTGGCTTGGCTTCCCATCCAGGCAGCAAGACATGAAAAGTGCTAATTATTCCAAATAATACTTCTTCATTTTAGGGCTGTGAATGGTAACATCGTCTTTAGAAACTAAACATTACAATGTGTGTGCGTGTGTGTGTGGTGTATTTCTGGAAGAAAATTGAAAGGAATGGTTTCCTAGTGGCACATAAAAGATAAAATACAGACCCTCATCAGTTACCAAAGTCAGCCTCAGCATGTTCACAGTCAAATAGCAGCCAACTTTTTGCACATTCTTGAGTATGGTAGTGTTATCACTCTGGACTTGAGGATTTAGCATTTCCAATTTGTCTTTGACTTATTTCCGTTTTTCCCTCTGCATATTTAAGCATTTGCAATGTTCCATCAAGTCAACCACTTCAGTGATTCTAATTTATTTCAGCTTCATTGTGTTTGAGAATCTCATTACTGCTTGCTTAAATTAGTGATAAAGCCATTACTGGTCTGATTCAAGCATTTTCTATTTTCCTACCTAACTCTGATATTCACAATTGTGATCATTTACAGATTTTCTAACTATTTCTATTTTTTTCCAAAAACATAAAAGCTCAAAATCAGAGGCAAGTTAAATATTTAGATGAAGTAAACTTTGGTACTTTAACATGATGAAATATTATACAACAATTAGAATATAGGGATAACTAATCCAAAGAATATAGGCACAGATATATAAGCAGACTATGTTGTAATATTGAGACATCAAACGTAATTGCCACACTGTTACATATTCTACACAGTGTGAGCATGAACAACAACAAAATTAATTCACAAAACAGACAAGATATATTAGTGTAAAGCTAAAATTAAGACAATTTTTAAAAATAGCTTTTTGTCAATACTCATGGTAACATGTCCCAGATAGGGACTCCTGATTCTCACACACACTGATAATCTGCTTCCATGGAACATGCAGAGGTTGATATTTCTCAGTCCTTTCATAGTGGGTGAGACGACAAGGCCTGCTCTGACCCCCGGCCTAAGTTCAGGTAAATGGAACATTTCCATGCTGGGGCATTCGAGTGAGTTCTTCTGGCTCTTTCTTCTCTTATCACAGAGATCTCAGAGTAATTCTATGTTGAGATAGTGGAGCCACAGGATCTAACCTGCTGACTCACCCAGGGCACTAGAAAGTCCTTGTTGTGTTAAGATAATGATTTTTATGTTTATTTGTGTAATCAACATAACTTATATATCCTGAATAATAGTAGAAAAGAGACAAAGACAAAAATTTGTGATAACCTAGTAAAAATATTTTACAAGCTTAACTAAGTGAAGAGAACTCACAATTACAAATTTCCTGAGGTTTAAGATACATTTAGAAATGAAGTAGGTTCTTGATAGTTTCCTTTGTTGTGCAGAAGCTCTTCAGTTTAATGCAATCCCATGTATTGATCTTCCTTTAAGCTGCTTGTGCTTTTGGGGTCTTGTTGAGAAAGTTTTTACCTGTGCCTATGTGTTCAAGTGTTGGTCCTATGCCCTCTTCAACTACCTGCAAGGTCTCTGGTCCAACTTCCAGGTCCTTGATCCACCTTGAGTTGCCTCTTGTGCAGGGTGAGAAAGTGGGGTTTATTTCCATTTTTACTGCCTATGGTTAACCAGTTTTGCCAACACCATTTGTTAAAGAGGCTATCTTTTTTTCCAGTGTATACTTTTGGCTCCTTTGTCAAAAATCAGTTGACTGTAAGCCTGTGGGTCTGTTTCTGAGTCTTCTATTCTGCTCCATTGGTCTATGTGTCTGTTTTTGTGCCAATACCGTGATGTTTTTATTACTGTGGCTTTGTAGTAGAGTTTGAAGTCAGGTATTGTGATACCTCCTGCATGGTTTTTATTGCTAAGAACTACTTTGGCTATCCTGGGCTTTTTGTTTTTCCAGATGAATTTAATGTCTGTGAGGAGTGCCCTTGGCAATTTCATGGGTATTGCATTGAATATGTAGATCAGTTTTGGGAGGATGGCCATTTTGATGATATTTATTCTGCCTATCCAAAAGCATGGTAGATCCTTCCATCTTTTAAGGTCTTCATTGATTTCTTTCTTCACCTTTTTACAATTTTACTTATAGAGGTCTTTAACCTCTTGGTTAGTTTTATCCCTAAGTATTTTATTTTTGGGGTGCTATTGTGAGTGGAATTGCTTTCTGGATTTCATTTACAGTTGATTTATGGTTGGCATATAGAAAAGCTTCTGATTTTTTAAGATTAATTTTGTATCTGGACACCTTACTGAATTTGTTGATCAGTTCTATAAGTTTTTTGGTTGAGTTTGTTGGGTCTTCTACATATAGTATCATGTCATCTGCAAAAAGTGATAGTTTTAGTTCTTCTTTCCCTATTTTTACCCCTTTGATTTCCTTCTCTTGCCTTATTGCTCTGGCTAGAGTCTCGAGTACTGCATTAAACAGAAGAGAGAGTGGGAGAAGATTTTTCCCAGTTACCTTCAGATAGAGGTCTAATATCTAGGCTATACAAAGAACTCAGGAAAATCACAACTAAGTAAGCAAATAACCTAATCAAAAATGGGCAAAGGGTCTAAATAGACACTTCACAAAAGAAGAAATACAAATGGCCAATAAATGTATGAGGAAATGTTCCACATCATTGGCAATCAGGGAGATGCAAATCAAAACTACCCTGAGATTTCACCTAACTCCACTCAGAATGGCAATCATAAAAAACACGAACAACAACACCTACTGGCAAGGGTGTGGAGAAGTGGGAACCCTAATACATTATTGGTGGGATTGCAAACTTGTGCAACCACTGTTGAAAACAGTATGGAGGACCCTCAGACGAATGGGAGTGAACCTACCATATGATCCAGCAATACTACTACTGGGTATATACCCAAAAGAATGGAAACCAAACTATCCGACCGATGCATGTGTATCTATGTTTATAGTGGCACAATTCACAATAGCCAAACTATGGAAGCAGCCAAGATGTCCATCGACAGATGAATGCATTACAAAACTATGGGATATGTACACAATGGAATTTTACTCAGCCATAAAGAAGAACAAAATCATATTATTTGCAGGGAAATGGATGCAACTGGAAAACATTATGTTAAGTGAGATTAGTCAGTCACAAAGAGTAAAGAAGCATATGTTCTCCCTAATATGCAGATGCTAGGGAGAAGATGGGACATAGGAGGGTCTCCAGATGAAAAGGAGAGATCCTTGATAAGCAAAGAAGTTGATTTAATTGTAGTGGATGCAGGGGCAGAGGGACACCCTAAGGCACATGATATACTTGCACAATCATATCAAAGTCACTCATTGAACTGAACATGAGGGGGAGGGAGGGCGAGGGAGTGGGGTGGGAATTGGGGAAGGGGTCAAATGAGAATTGTGTGCAAATATGTTGTTAGCAATTTGTACTTAATAAAGATGTAGGCTACAATGCACGAATTACTACAATAAAAATAAATTAAAAAAAAGAAATGAAGTAGGTTAATTTCTTGCTGAATATATTTACTCAAATTTATTTTGTAGTTTCTTCAAGTCTGTCTTATTTTTGAGTACAATCTGTGCATGTAACAATCCTATGGTTTATGGGATTATCATAAGAGACAGCCATGATTTCACATAATTTCATTAGTAATCTGGGTTTTTTTCATTTCCTTGTTTTGTGAAGAAAACCTTTTATTCATTTAATTGGTCAGTTCACTCGACATGTAAAATTCAGAACAATTCCTCAGACCTGGTAGGTCTCACTCCCATCACACACTGGGCTTCCCAAGGGCAAATATCATGTCATGTTCTTCTCTGTCTTTTTCAGTGCTCAGATCTCAGACTTTGTGGATTCAGTAGCTAGGCCCCTGAAAGCTCATCATTCTTGTGTCTTATCTCTAATAAACTGTTTGCTCTTGCTTCATTGATTATTTCTTCCCCTTCATTTTTGTTGTTCTTCTTTTCGGAAGATGTTGAACTTCCTGCTTTGGTCCTCTCATCTCTTGGCTTTTCATATATTTCTATTTCCTTTTTTTTAAATTGGTGCAATGTAATCATACATCTCTGTATGATCTATAGTCTGGTAGAAGCATACATGCATACTTCACTTATTTAACCCTTCCCCAATTCCTGCCCCATTCCCCCCTCCCTCCTTCTCATGTTCAGTTTAGTGATTGTATGTCCAAATGAAATATGTTTTTGGTGTATGGATGTTTCTAATTCTGTCTACACCTGAGAAGTACCTTTTTTTCAGTAATTTGGTTTTGATATACTTGCTCATTCATTTATTCTTTTCAAACACTTATTCAGCACACCTTAACTGAAAACCTTCTATATGTTAAAATAGTCTAAGTTCTCAGGATACAAATGATAACAATAGTCAAAGTAACTACATTAATAACTACCCATTTTGCTTTAGATATTATATGAAGTATTTTATTTAATTATGTTATAATCCTTCATGTGTTATAAGCCTGGTTATTCTACTTTATATATTTGTTTATTTTGGTACTGGGAATTGAACCCAGGGGCATTGTACCACCGAGCTACACTTCCAACCTTTTTAAATTTTTGTCTCCCTAAGGTGCTGAGGGTCTTGCTAAATTGCTAAGACTGAACTTGAACCTTAAAACCTCCTATCTCAATATTCCAAGTTCTGGGATTACAGAGATGTGATGCCATGTCCAGCATTATTCTACTCTAGATGAAGAATTTGAGGGCCAGAGAGTTCAAGTAACTTGTAAGAGGTCACACAGCAGGGTAGAATTAGGATTCAATTCTGAACCTGAAATCTACCTTTTCCTCATATTGTTATCATATACACTAATTCCTCATACTGTTATCATACACACTAATTTTCATTTTACACATATAGTCCTACTGTAAATACAAAAATAATATACTGTCACTCTCCAAAATGTCTATAAGATATAATTTACCCTGGTCATACAGTTTCATATGTGGTTACTATCTATATAAGGAAAGCTCTATTATGTCCAGGGGTATTTTAAAGAATAATCAAATATGAAGGTGAAATTGGAAACCTGATAAATGTTCTTAGCTCATTGTTTTCCTATGTTCTGGATAGAATCTCATCAAAAATGTGTATTTTAAAAACAAACAACAACAGAAACAAGGGTTGGGGGAGCAACATGTTCAGAAATTCTGTGCCTCTCAAGTAATATCAATAAAAAACAAAATTCAGCTATTTTGCTGTTAAGAGGGTACATACTGTACTCCATAGTGTGAAATGATTTATGGCTTTTCCTAGCTTGTTTATTTACTGAATTATGCAAGAGTGCTCAGACTGCCAGTCAAGGTCATAGAGATGAGTAGGAAAACATAGGATATTCACTGAAAAGAGTGATATTACCACTAAAAAGAGCATTCATCCTTGAATAGCACCCTCAGTGCATTCAGGAGCCAAGATACAGATTGAGAATAAAGTGCGGTACAAGTTTATTTTGGCTAAAAACATCAGCCACTGTGCACCTCTTTTGTAGATTATAAATGAATTGAATAGCACTACTTTGACTTTAAGAGTGTTTCATAGAAGACGAAAATTCATATAGATTTAAGAAACATTGTAATCTACTTTATTTTGAAGTAATTAGTTATCCTTCCTCCTCTGGAGAGGGAGACTCCAGGGGAAATGTTCTAACCTAGGAATAATTCACTTAAAATCATTTTAATGTAAAACAATTATCTAATATCTTTCAATGTAGTTTATTCTTTTAGGATTAGACTATTTATGAACATTTATTTTATCAAGCAAAACATAAAGCTATCTAATCACTTTATATTGATTTTAAAATGCAAGAACTCTTTGTATCACTTAAAGACTTTGAATCCCTTTCCTTCTGAGATTTGAAAAGGGTAAAAGGTACTATTCTACTTAATGAGAACAAATTATGTTAGTAACAGGCAATGTTTGAAAATATGAAATAGCTCATGCTTAAAATTGGTGAATTAAACATAAGTAACATTTTTATACTATTTCTAATTTAAATGTTCATTCAACAAGGCACTATAATTAAAGAGAAGAAAGATGTATTTTAAGGTCATATAGTTCATTTGTTTATCTTTGAACTACTCATACCAATTCTTAAGCCTATAAAGATATATGCAGAAGAAAACATTATAGCTTTACATTTAAGAACCTTTGAGAGTTATTCATATTTTACTAGGCTGAACACTAGTTTCAAATCTTGGATCTGAGTAGTTGTGAAGCGACAAAAATGTTTATTTTCATCAATTGCATGTTTCTTTTTTTCTTTTCATTTGTAAAGTGGAGAACATACCATTTGCCAGTCAGGAACCTGGTTGTGGGATAGTGAGGGCTCTAGAATCCATGAATTGGGAAAATAGTGAGATACTGGAAAAATAAAAGCTGGGCATATAATACACACCTATAATCCCAGTAGTTGGGCAGCTGAGACAAGGCGATTGCAGGTTTGAGTACAGCCTCAGAAAATTAGTGAGACCCTCAGCAACTTAGCAAGTCCCTATTTCAAAATAAAATATAGAATAGGGTGGGGATGTAGCTCAGAGGTAGAATATTCCTAGGTTTAATCCTCAGAATCCTCCCTCCAATATCTATCTGTGTATAATAGTCAAATTATGAAACCACCCCAGGTATTCATCAACAGATTAATGGATTACAAAAATATAGGATATACACCCTAGAGAATCCTACCCAGCAATAAAGGAGAATAAAATTATGTCATTTTCAGGAAAATAGATAGACTCAGAGGCCATTTTGTTATGTGATATTATTCAATCACATAAAGTAAAGGGTTGTATATTTTCTCTCATGTGTGGAAGCAAAGGATTAATCTGGATACAGTTGAGACTTTAGATGATGGAGGAGAAACTCCAGTGGATGGAGGGAAGTAGTCTGGGGAAAGGGTGAGGAAGAGGGAGAATCAATGAAGGAAACACTTTCATTGGCATTATGTATATAGTGAGAATACCAATGTCCGTGTCAATATCCTGTATGGGGAAGGGGAAAGGGCATGGGGAGAGAGCCAGAGGAGACTCCCACAAAGTGCTGTGTGCATGTATGTCACTATCACTGTGAACTGCATTATGATGTGAGACTATAATACACCAAAAAGAGCATAAAATAAATAAATAAAAATTATAATAAAATAGAAATTTTTGACTTCCAAGAACTCTTCTAATTCATATATTTCTTCATGCTCATTAGTCTAAATTAAAGGAATATATTTGAAATGTCAGAAATCCATCAGATGTTTTAGAGGATGCAAAAGATATCGTACAGACAGAATTTTGGAGGACAAAGAGGTAAAAAATAAGACATAATATACATGTTCCAGAAATGAATTAATCAAAAATCACAAACTCACAAAATGATAAAAATGCAGTCATACCATATATGTTACTGTGCATGTTTATAACATTGGGGTTGGTGGGGAAAAGCCAATCTCTGCAGCCAGCAGGAGAACAATGGGCACATAGTAAGGGTTGAGATCAGAATTGCTTTGGACTTCTCATCTCTTTTGTAATTCTGAAGTTTTTTGCAGTCTAGTTCCTCAAAATATTGGACCATACTTTCTGCTACTCTTACAAAAGAGGAGAAGCAAAAACACTTTTATATCCTAAGATCTCTTTATGGCTTGAACATATATTCTCCTTTAATCCTAGGGTTGGTAAAGTCTGGCCTGCAGGCTGAATCCAGCACTTTCCCAGTTTTAGATAAGGCCTTTAAGTTAAGGCTAGTTGTAACATACTTGAATGGTTGAAAATATCAAAAGAAATATAATATTGTATGACAAATAAAGCTTATGTGAAATTCATTCTCACCGTCCATATGTAAAGATTTATTGAGAAATTCTATGCTTGTTGGTGTCTATGATTAGATTTTTAGTGAAATGGGAAAGTTTAGTTGTTACAACAGAAGCATTAAATCTTGCTGTGCATTTTACTTAGTGCATTAAAAATCAAATGGTGGGGTACTAAATTGACAGAATTTCCAGTGGTGTCACAGCATTTTAGTTTTTATCTGAGTTTAGCTTATCTTGTCTTGCTATGCACCAGATTGCATAGCATTCATGACAAAACAAGAATCAAAGAGAAAAGTGAGATTTGAATGAATTCACTTCTATAAGAAGTCTATGATGTCTTAAACAAAATATTCTCAAAGTCATACACTTGTGGACTGTATCAATATTTGGCAATATCTATACGTGTGAGAACACAGTTTTAAAGATAAGGTTTGACAGAGCTCACCACTAAGAGATGAATACTTACACTTATTTTGAGAAAAAAAAAGAACACTAACTTTGAACCCCAATTAAGCAAACTAATATTCCCTCAAAAATTATATTCATCTAATGAATAGGCCTATATTAAAAATTGTACTCACCTGGTGTGGTTGCTCACACCACCTGTAATCCCAGAATTTAGGAAGCTGAGTCATGAAGATCATAGATTCAAGGCTGGCCTCAGAGACTTAGCAAGACCCTCAGCAGCTTAGCAAGACCTTTTTTGAAATGAAAAGTAAAAAGGCTAGGGGTGTAGTTTAGAGGTGGAATGCCTCTGGGTTGAATCCCCATTATCGAAAAATTGCACTCAATTGTTATAATATTTTTAATTTAACCAATAAAATTTTACATATTGTTTCCTTTCTATTATGTAAATCCTTAATCATATAATATTCTCTATCTTGCTCTTGGTTGGCAAAGCCTAAAATATTTAATCTCTCTATGGAAAATATTTGCCATCCTCTTTTAAAATCTATCATACTTATTAATAATATTTAATAGCAATCTCTATTTCATCTCAACATTAAAACAATATTAATTTAATAGGACTTTAATGCCTTCATATTTTCTTATAAATCACATTATGAATAATTATTGAATCATATTACCTGTATGGCTAAGAAAATACTCTGGCAAACCATAAAAGACAAATTTATTTTCTCTTCTCTTTCACCAAATAAATATTGTGGTAAGGGCTAAGTCTAAATATTATTTTAAATATCCAAATACCACAGGCAGAATGTTGCTTGTTGTTTTAATTATTTATTTGCTTTCTATTTTTGAATTGGTTAAAATAAGCAATAATTTTCTACATAATAAAATAATTAGATAATCTATGTGATGAGTTATTTTCCCCTCTTGTTTGGTGTTAATTAGTAGCATTCAATGATATTTCTAGGTCTTATTTTCTAGACACATAGTATTATAATCCTTGTCTTTGAATAGAGGTTCCACCAGCTTGGTTTCCTGTGGTACAAACGATTCAGAACTGAGAGGCACAGGTAGCTGACTTGAGATGGACAAGTGTAAGAAACAAGCATTCTTATCCAGGCTTGGGGGGTTCTTGAATTACTATGGAATATCTAGGCTTAACCTACCTGATGTTTATCAATTTCCTGAACCCCTTTTAGTATTTAAACAAATAGACAATCATTATTAACAACCACAGTGACTTTGGTTCTTAAATATTAGATTAATATGAAACTTAAGTGAACAGATTTGCAGAGCTGCTGATCCGTTCATTTGAACTCTTAAATAGGAGGGCAGAGCTATCAAGACTGAATGAAGTCTCCTGGGATTTCTCAGATTCTTCTTGTGACCAGTTTTTTCTTGTTCTTAGAACAGGAGATTGTTCTATCTGAAAGAATTCACATAGCATCTGAAATCCTGGGCAGAAAATAAAGGGATTTGGCCTTAACAGGGCAATCTTTTCTTAGTATACTTGAAGGATTTAGCTTTGAAGGGAAAGAAAAAAAAAAAAAAGAAGTTTCAGCAGTATGATAAATACAACAAAACTACCTGGTTTGGTAGTTTTAACCTCTTAAGGTTAAATGTTTTAATGGTAGAATTTACCCAATGAATGATTTGCGTTCCTCAGGAACACGTAAGGGATTTTTTTTTTTTTTTACAGTAAGTACATGCTATTTTATATAATTAACTTATAGCTCCAAGAAACCTAAGGAATTATTTTTATTATCATTATCTAAGGAATAAAGTTAAGATTGTCATTCTTATTAATATTCTCCAATGTTCCAAAGTGGATACATTGTGAAATTTAGAGTGCTGTCAATTATTTAATACATGTATTGAATACCTGTGGATTGGATTCCAGGTGTGAGGGAAAGAGAGGACTCAAGTATGAGTCCAACATTTTTGTCTTGACCAACTGAAATCATGGAATCACCATTAACGGAGAATTTGGACTTTACCAGAAATCATGGTGCCTCATGCCTACTACATAGTTGAAAAACCAGTAGTTTTATATTTTTATACCAGTTAGAGGAATTGTGTCATCCTTTACCTTTCTCATATATGCCCTCCAGTAGAATGCACCAAGATCTGAAGAAATATCCCATAGATATGCTTATAATGGTGTTTCATGATTACTTAGATCATATATCCTTGATGATTATACTAATGATTAATGGAAGAATGTAAAAAATAGTTAAAGTTCATCTGTTCTGATTCCATAGTTTCTGCTACTTTAGTGTTATTTCTTGTATTATCCATAGCATTGTAACCTCATCACTGTGTAATTTAAAATTCCTCAAGCTCCACTATGTTCCCTCAAATTAAACTTTCTGACATTGAGGATGTGACATGTCTACTTGTAAGTAATAGTGCCAAAGGGATTCATTTTTCACTGAGGAGAAAGCTGGGTGAGGTTATTTCCAAAGAGTATCCAATTTTGGGTTGTTATTGATCTGTAATCCATTGCAATTTCTTTATATTATTCTAGAAAAATAAATTCAATTTTTGAATAATCTTTGAAAGATACCTAAGGCTTTCTACAAGCCTTTATAGAGGTGTGTCTGATTGTTTATAGATGACAACCTGTTAACCTGAAAAACATGGTATGTTTAACCTTTTTCAGCAGTTACAGAAAAAGCAATTGTCGAAATGTCATACAGTTTAGAAAAATAAAGAGAAAAGCCAAACAGCCTCTCTCAGTGACACTAAGTCCCTCTATCCTCTCACATCCAGGGGCATGTCACAGATCCCCTTGTTTTTCATTTCGACATAAAACTTAGAATCAGATATACAGTCAGATCCTGTGTACTGTGTTAAAACAAAAAAGATTTTAAAATTAGCTTCCTGGGATCAATGGCAATGGACAAATGTTTAGCAAAATGCCTTTTTGATGCTGGTTGTATAACAGTCACCGTATGTCATCAGTTCAGAGGCGAGAGGAGAGTGAAAATCCACTTGGCATTTGGGAATAATTTTCCACACTCAGATCAACAGAGTAAAATATCCTCACAGAGCACTATCAGCTCTTTTGGATCATTGTACAGCGAATGTAAGTCCTCTCTGACTTGACTTTGCTCTAGTGTCCCCAGGTTGAAAATACACTTCAATGGCTCCACATGCCTATTGAAATTCATACCAGCACCTTATCATAATAAAGCTATTCTCCCTGGTGCTGTGGAGCACAGCTCCTCTGTTCTTGGAACCCTATCCTTTAATCAAGAGGGGCTGTCTGCTTCTGCTCTGACTGGTGACATGTGTGAGACAGTGCAGGGCTCTGAGTTTTTGGGTCAACTCACATCTTTGAATAACCACAGGAAGAATCATATTTGTTCATAACTGGTATGCAAGTAAAAAATCTATTGTACAGAAATATTAAATATTAGATCTAATGTTTCAGCAGCTTATCTATAACAAGTGCATATGGAGTTCAAGGGTAGTTGCAGTGTGTCAGACTAGTATTATTCCTTAATCCCTCACTTCATATTCTTTTGCTGCATATTTTCTAACTAAAATAGTCTGCCTTTATTCTTTCCTTTTTTGGGGGGGGTACTGGGCATTGAACACAGGGACATTTTACTTCCATTCTACAGCACAGTCCTTTTTATTTTATTTTATTTATTTTTGAAACAGGATCTTGCTAAATAGCTGACATTGGCTGATCCTCTTGTCTCTTCCTCCAATTGCTAGGATTACAGGTATGGGCCACCACACTCAACATTGCTCTTTATTCTTAATTCCCCAAAGTGATTTACTCTTCCTTTGTTCATACTGTTGCAATTTATTAAGATATTTTTTGTTTGTCTCTATTCTTTAATTTTTTGATTGAAATATATCTTATATAGAGTCACATAGTGAGAGGAGGCATGCACACACCATGAAAATTCCAGCTGGATAGAGATATAAAATATACACAGCACTCCAGAATGTGTCCCCCGGATGCCTCCTAATTAGTATTCTTCCCCAAGAGGAAGCATTATTCTGTTCTCCAAATTCATAGAATACTTTTTTCTCTACTTAAAAACACATATAAATAAAATTATGCAGGTCCTGTGTGTGTGTGTGTGTGTGTGTGTGTGTGTGTGTGTGTAACTAGAGATTGAACCTAGGAATATTCTACCTCTGATTTATACCCCCAGCCCTTTTTTATTATTTATTTTGAAACAGAATCACACAAAGTTGCCCAGACAGGCTTCAAACCTGCAATCCCCCTATCTCAGCATCCCAGGTACTGGATTATAGGCATGTGCTACCACACCTGGCCTGCAGATTTTATTGTTAAGTGTACTTTTTTTCTTAACAATACATTTGTGAGATTCATCCATCTTATTGCATATATTAGAAAATCATTTTATTTCATTGTTTCATTTATTTCAAGAACAAACTTATTTAGTTTTTTATGACATTTAAATGATTCCCAATTTGAGACAATTATGACTATTTTTGTACCTGCTTTTGACATATCTATGCATTCATTTATCTTGGGCACATACAAAGAATAGAATTGCTGGGTCATATGTAATTAATTTTACCTGGTAATGACAAATATTTCTCAAAATAATATTATCAATTTCTATTGCTATAAGTAATTTAAAATTTCTAGTTGGTCATCATCTTTGCCAAAAATTGGTATTTTTAAGTAGTTAAATTTTACCCATTTTTGTGTATAGCATCATCTGATTGTTTATTGAATTATTTATTGAATTTTAGTGTGTGTTAAACAAAGTTTGAAATGTATTTTTCTCTGATGATTAATGATGTGGAGCATACTTCATATGTTTTGGACATTTTGTTGTGTCAGACTTGGTGCCTATTTAGAACTGAGTTGTATTTAATTTATTAGATCTTAATTATGTCTCTTTATCTTTTTATAAAATTTAATTTTTTGTTCCTGGTGATTGAACTCAAAGGCATTCTACCTTGTAGATCCTCCAGCCCTATTTTATTTTCATTTTGCAACAGATTTTTACTAAGTTCTTGAGGGTCTTGCCAAGTTGCTCAGACTGGCCTCAAACCTGCAATCTTGTTGCTGCTTCCCAAGTACTGAAATTAAAATTTAATTTTTTTTTAACTTATACATCTTAGCTTCTGCATAACTGCCTGGAAAACTTGAGTTCAGCCTTCTCTAGAGACATTGCAATACTAGCATTGAAAATGATTACTTCCTGCAAATACTCTCATAAACTTTTTATACCCCTTATGGATCTTTATATCTAACCTACAAACCATTCCAAAGTACTAACACTTAGCATGTGTCAAATAGTATTTGAGTGATGCAATCAAGAATGTATCAGAACTCCATTCTATTATATTTTAATAATAAGTCTGTCTATTGGGTTTCTGTTTTAAATTTTTTTCTGCAAAAATTCCAATACTGTCCCTAAGTGCATTCAACAGTTATAGGTAAGCTAACAGATTCTACATATTCACATGAAAGAGTATGCTGTACTCATTCCTCAGTACAACTTCATAAGCTGGAGAAGAACAGAGCATACTGGATGATGAGTGTTGGTCAGAAGTGAAGAGATGATGTGACAGATACAATAAGGAGTGGGCTTTAGCCAGGCATAGATTATAAGCACAGCACTTACCAGCTGCTTGGGAAAAAGAATAGGCTGAGGTTCTAGAGGGCATAAAAAAAGAAAAACTGAAAGAATGTACAGAAGGGTATATTTTAACTCAACATAAGACATATCTCTTTGAGCATGAGGTCATCTAACAGTAAGAAGGAGCATGCTCCTTCCTAAAAGAACAAGCTTTTTATCTTGGGAAATGTTCAAGTGAAAACTAAATGACTTCTCAGATCAATTTGAAAAAGAATTGCCTGCTTCCAGTAAGAGATTGAGACACATTGCCTCTAATTTCCCCTGATGTTCTGTTTTAGGTCAGAATACCTCCTAGTTCAAGTGGAAGTCTCAGTCTCAGTTAAATTCTAATCACAGACTTTTCTTCTTTTTTATAAGTATATGTGTGTTTATAAATATTTATAAATATATACAACACCTTTATTGAGATATAATTCACAAATGATATAATGAATTTTTAGTAGAACTTTTTTTTATTAATTGGTGCATTGTAATCATACATCTTTGTTAGGTACAAACTGATAAAGGCATATATATACACATTTCTCATTTAACTCCTTCCCCAATTCTCATCCTACTCCCTCGCCCTCCCTCCTTCTCAAGTTCAGTTTAGTGATTGACTTTGATATATTTGTGAAAGTACATCATGTCCATTAGTGTGTCCCCCCTCACCCCCCTCCGTCCATCACCTTTAAGTCAACTTCTTTGCTTATGTAGGATTTCTCCTTTTTCATCTGGAGTCCCTCTTATGCCCTATCTTCTCCATAACATCTGCATATTAGGGAGAACATATGCTTCTTTACTCTTTGTGACTGGCTAATTTCACTTAACATAATGTTTTCCAGTTGCATCCATTTCCCTGCAAATAACATGATTTTGTTCTTCTTTATGGATGAATAAAATTCCATTGTGTATATATCTCATGGTTTTGTAATTCATTCATCTGTCGATGGACATCTTGGCTGTTTCGGCCAATAAATGTATGAGGAAATGTTCTACATCATTAGCAATCAGAGAGACGCAAGTCAAAACTACCTTGAGATTTCACCTAACTCCAGTCAGAATGGCAATCATAAAAAACAGGAACAACAGCAAATGCTGGCAAGGGTGTGGAGAAGTGGGAACCCTAATACACTGTTGGTGAGATTGCAAATTAGTGCAGCCACTTTGGAAAACAGTATGGAGGATCCTCAGACGAATGGGAATGAACCTACCATATGATCCAGCAATACTACTTCTGGGTATCTAGCCAAAAGAATGGAAACCAAACTATCAGATGGATGCATGTGTATCTATATTTATAGCTGCACAATTCACAGACTTTTCTTCTAACCCAAACTCCAAAGCCACTTTATGTGGCGGCTGGCTCACCCATACTCCAATATCGCTGCCTGAGCAGTCTCTAGTGCTTCTAATATAACCCAGAGATTCAGCCACATTTCTGCCACTGCTCAGATTGCAACAGATCTATGGATCCACAACTATTTTTTTGTTGTTGTTGTTATTCGTGCATTGTAAGCATACATCTTTGTTAGGTGTGGATGCTGGGGAGAAGATGGGGCATAAGAGGGTCTCCAGATGGAAAAGGAGAGACCCTCGATAAACAAAGAAGTTGATTTAACCGAAGGGGATGGAAGGGGGGGCACCCTAATGTACTTCAAGGTTACTCACTAAACTGAACTTGAGAGGGAGGGAAGGCAAAGGAGTGGGGTGGGAATTTGGGGAAGGGGTCAAATGAGAAATGTGGGCACATGTCATTATCAATTTGTACCACAACTATTTTTTAATCAAATATCTTCCATGATTTTCTTGCTTCTGCCATTTGTGGTGTTTTCCAACTCACCCAATCCACTTGGTTCCCCATCCCTAAGGACTGAGGAATTATCTTACTAAGATTCAAGTTTAGTTCTAATCTTAGAAAAATAAACAAAGAACCATGTGTAGTAAGAGGGCACGATTTGAAACTGGTGATATGGGGAATTCCAAATTTAAGCAGAGCGATTGGGTTTAAAATTACTTTGTTTGTCTCTCCCTCCTCTTTCTGTCCTGAGTAAGTATTTAATTACTGTAATCAGTTTAAACTGATATAACAGAATACCATAGGGTGGGTGCCTCCTCTTCACATCTATTCCTCACAGTTCTGGAGGTCTAGAGGTCCATGTTCTGGATGCTTGCAGATTCTTGAGAGGGGTCTCTTCCAGGGTGAAAACTGCTGACCTCCCTTGGCGTCACCTCACGGGGCAGAGAGAGGGCAAGCAATATCTTTGAGATCTCCTTCATATTAGCACTAATCCCATTCCAGAGACTTCACCTTCATGGCTTAATTTCTTCAACCTATGGATCCATGGGGCCAAGCAAACACTGAGTGCATTGCAGTAATAGTGCACTATCTATCATGCTGAATTTTCTTGACATAGGAAAGAGTTTCTAATATGAAATAAAATCTATGCCTTTTTACAAATGTTCATTTAATGATAACTTCAAAAGAAAAGGGAAAATGAGATCTCTCAAGACAAATGTCTCTGAATTAGTTACAGAAAATTGCATTACACTGATAACTTCGACAGTATCTATTCATGCAAACCTGCTGCAGATCATGTGGAAAATAGTTTTAAGTTTATGGAAGAGGGCTCATTTTTAAATTGATGAAACAGGAAGAAAATGGCAGAATCTGTGACTCACATAAAGCTTTGTTAGTATTTATCCATTGGAACTAGGTAGGATGTATTTATAATTCATAGTTTTGTTCTCATTAAACAACAATTGTTGAAGCCAGTTGTGGTGGTGTATATCTGTAATCCCAGTCGTTGGAAAGCTAAGACAGGGGATTGAAGGTTCGAAGGAAGCCTCAGCAATTTAGTCAGATCTTTGACAACCTAGGGAGACTGTTTCAAAACAAAAATTAAAAAGGGCTGGGGGTGGGTCGCTCAGAAGTAGGATACCCCTGGGTTCAATACTCAGTAACACAAACAAACAAAACTCAGCAACTGTTGAGTTATTAATTAACATATCCCAACCACAATAAGATACCACTTCACATCCATTGGGATAGTTAATATTAAAAAAAAACCAGAATAGGGTAAATATCAGTGAGGATATGGAGAAGTTGGAATACTTAGGGTTGGTGAAACTATAAAATGTTACAGCTATTATAGAAAGCAGTATGGTCATTCCTCAGAAAAGAATTACCTCATGATCCAAGAATTTCACTTTTGAGTACATCCTCAAAATAATTGAAATCTATTATTGTTAGTTAATAATAAAAAAGAGAGATCTGTATACTCAGGTTCATTGGAGAATTATTCAATTCACAATTACCAAAAGATAGAAGCAATCCAAGTGTCCATTGATGAATGAATGGAGGGAAAAGTGATATATATCATGGTATATTCTTTAACCTTAAAAAAAGGGAATTCTGAGCTGGGCATGGTGGTGTATGCTTGAAATCCCAGTACTTGAGAAGCTGAGATAGGTGATCACAGGTTCATGACCAGACTCAGCTATTTAGTGAGGCCCTCTGCAACTTAATGAAACCCTGTTTTAAAATAAAGAATAATAATTTTAAAAAGGACTGGAGTATAGCTTGAAGGTAGAATGCCCCTGGGTTCAATACCAAGTACTGAAAACAAAGAAAAGGAATTCTGACACCAATGGGCAAATACTATCTGACTGAATTATATGACATACCTAGAATAACCAAATTCATAGACACGGAATGTCTCTGGTGGCTTGTCCACACATGATGGGTTGGGGGAATGAGGTTTATTATTTAATTGGTACAGAATTTAGTTTGAAATGATGAAAAGTGTTCTATAGATGGATAATGGTGATACCTGCATAGTGAAGTAAATGTACTTAATATTACTGAACAATACACTTTAGAGTGGGTAAAAGGTAAATTTTATCTCTATTTCATCTCAACCCAAAATTCCCAAGATTGTGTAAATAAAACCGTGTATCTTTTGTGCATTGTTCCTAGAATTTTAAAAAATCTGACAACTCCTAGGTGTGCAAGTGCCAGTTCTTTAAACATGGTTTCCCATACCTGTCAGTTTTGCTTTCTGGGGTGTGGGAAAGCTATTTACTTCTGATATACTTTGCAGTTCTCATAGTGCCCAGCTGATGTGAAAGAAGCAACACTTAGCTAAAGTTCATTAATTTTGCAGTACTG
>PVLC010030340.1:0-19506 GCA_004027655.1 Graphiurus murinus | reverse complement strand
GGAGGAGGAGGAGGAGGAGGAGGAGCTAGGGTAACCAGACCACCCTGTATCTCTTTAGTTAACCTTTCCTGTCAGGCGCTGTGCAAGTTCACCTTCTCCTAGTGATGGGGCTCCCAGGTCATGCTAGCACTGTCACCACCGATTGGAAGCCCCTCCTGCTCTCCTCACCTGATTTTACTGCCCCGGCCGCCTGTCACACACTGCCTGTGTTCTTTTGAAGGTACCCCCGGCTGCACAGCATGGTCGTCCGCTGCTACCTTCTCATCCAGCAGTACTCGGAGGCCCTCATGGCGCTCACCACCATGGCCTCGCTGCGGGACCACAGCACGCCCGAGACACTCAGCATCATGGACGACCTCATCAGCTCCCCAGGAAAAACCAAGAGCGGGAGGGGACACATGCTGGTCATCAGGGTTCCCTCGGTGCAGCTGGCGATGCTGGCCAAGGAGCGGCTGCAGGAGGTGCGCGACAAGCTGGGGCTGCAGTACCGCTTTGAGATCATCCTGGGGAACCCGGCCTCGGAGCTCAGTGTCGCTTCTCACTTTGTGGCGCGATTAAAGGTTAGCAACGGACGGGCATTTCTCCTCCGAAGTGCTATTTGTTTCTGTTCTCTAGGAATCCTGCCTCGGTGGCTCAGAGGCCCCAGTTGAATCGATTTCTGCACTTGTGTGAATTTGAACTTCGTTGGCAGTGCTTAGGCTAAACCAAGGGACGTCTGTGCTGCCCTTAATTTGAGCCAGTGTCTAAAGATTGTCGGCCCCCCTGTTAGCACGTGCATGCAGTTGGTCTCCGTGCTTTCCAACTGCAGGTGCAAACAGTGCGATGACCCCATTTGACCCCATGTTTATTGACCTTGTTCGACATGCATCTAGCACACGGCCATCTGTTTTCTCAGAAAAAAACTTTACGAAGGTAAGTTGTTCTCTCGGACCTCTGTGGGGTACCCCTCTAAGTAGCCTCAGCTCACTAATTCTCTTCTGTCCGTCTAGCCCGTCTGTCAGCTCGTGGCTAGAGTCGGTAAGGTATTCCATTTCGTCCACAGTAAGCATCTAGAACCACCTCCAGCCCTTGCATGTGGATTCCTCAGCAACTTGCTGTTTCCCTGGACTCGCTTTGACCCTCAGCCCCCAGGCTTTGGCTGGACTGAGACTGAGCCAGGGCCTACAGAAGGGTTTAGTGCACGTACCCAGCGACTCACTGCCCCTCTGCACGGCGAGGGACTGACTCCCCGTCCCCTACCCCCCTGCCAGGCATGGATCAACTAACCTAACTCCCTACCATATGCCTGGCTTCATTTTGGGGTTTTTTTGGTTTTTTTGTTTTTTTTTTCTGGAGACTTTTTAATGATCCAATCCATCCTAGCCATTAAAAAACACTTAATCAAACTGGGCACAATGGAGCACGCCTATAATCCCAGGACTTGAAAGACTGAGACAGGAGGATCAGATTGCAGGTTTGAGGCCAGCTCAGAATAACTTAGTGAGACCCTGTTTCAAAATAAAAAACAAAAGCTGAGTATGGTGGTGCATGCTTGTAATTCCAGTACTCAGGAGGCTAAGATGGAAGGATCTCAGCTTTGAGGACAACCTCAGCAACTTGGACCCTTAGCATCCTAGCGAGACCCTGTTTCCCAGCAAAAAAACTAAAAAGGCTGAGGAGGTAGAATGCCCCTGAATTCAATCCCCAGTATTTCTACCAAGGAGGGGAGGGACAAAATGAAAAAATAAAAAGGGCCAGGGATATATAGCTCAGCAGTAGAACTCCCCGGTGTTCAGTTCAGTCCCCAGTACCCTCTCCCCCAAGAAACATTTAATCAAACACGTAATACAGGTATGGAAATTAAGGAGGTATAGTTCTGAGTTATACTGACAAAGTGTCCATAGCCTGCATGCTAAATCCTAAACCAAATGGGGTTAAGATAAATCTAGTTTGGCACCAACTTTGTGAGAAGAAAACACGTGGTCTTGGGTGTTTGTGTTTTCACCCTGGATTGCAATTTCCCATCTGCAAAATGAGAGTGTTGGTCTGTGTAATTTCTAAGAGCTCTGGTTTGGGGATTTTTAGTGTTTATAAATCATTTGGCAAATGTAAACCTTTTTTTTTCTTTTGTGGTACTGGGGATTGAACCCAAAGGCATTCTACCTCTAAGCTATACCCCTACCACCCCCCCTTTTGTTTTTTGCTTTAAAACAGGGTCTCACTAGGTTTCTAAGAGTCTTGCTACATTGCTGAGACTAGCCATGAACCTTCAATCCTCCTATCTCAGCCTCCCAAGTATACTGGGATAACAGGTGTGTACACCACACCCTGCTCTGCAAATGTTAACTTTTTAATTGCTAATGCTAACTTAAACTGAATAACCTAAAATACAAACACATATATCTTGTATTTAGTTTGATAAGCAACTGGAATAAATAAAATTGTCAAAAATAGAAAGTCCTATATTTTATAGAAGTTGTAGCAATTATACTTCAGATATTGATAGATGTTTGCAATTTTAAATTATGGCCACAGGCCACGTTACAGCAGAATTCCTAGGACGAATAACAGAACCCCTGAGCCCTTCTCACTATATAACTCCTCACACATGGGGCTCAAAGCAGTTTGAAAATGCACCTCTCTATGAAATCTCACACACCTTGTTCCCTGAGATGGTTTGGAGGATCCTAAACTTATTTGGCTTTCCAAACCTTTTTTTTTTTTTTTTTCTTTTTTTTTTTTTTTTTCAGTACTGGGGATTGAACTCAGGGGCATTCTACCTCCAAGCTATACCCCCAGCCCTATTTTTTTATTCTTTATTTTGAAACCGAGTCTCACTAAGCTGCGGAGGGCCTCACTAGGTAGCTGAGGCTGGCCGCGAACCCGGATCCTCCAGTCGCAGCCTCCTGAATGCTGGGATTACAAGCGTGAGCCACCACGCCCGGCCTTTCCAAACCTTTTTCAGAAAAAAAAAATCACTGGCATCACTCCTAGAAATCTACCTTCCTGAGTGAATAAACTGACAAATATGCAGTCTTTTATGTATCTGTATTTCATCCTGGCACCCCCAAGGGGTGGCATCACCCGCTTGGGACCTGTAAGCTGCAGGGTCTTCTGTGGGTTTCCAGTGATACTGATTAAGTGTTAGGTCATGTGTTTGGAAGGGCCAGTCACTAGGTCAGTACATATTAGCTGGTCCTAAATAATTTACCCCTCTGGGCCATTGTTTGAAAGATATAACAGGTCTGAGCTTTTCCACCTGGCTGCTAGCTCAAACGACCACCTGCAGGACATTTAAAGGGTGACTGGTCTATGCAGCCAGGGTTGAGACCACAGTGCCGAGAGATTGCCATAAAGAAGGGCCCCGGAGTTGCGGAGTACCTCACTAGGTAGCTGAGGCTGGCCATGAACCCGGAAGCATTGTTAGAAATGTCAGTTCAGCTGGGAGTGGTGGCGCAGGCCTATAATCCCAGTACTTGAAGGGCTAAGACAGGAGGATCACAAGTTCCAGGCCCTCAGCAACTTAGTGAGATCCTGTTTCAAATAGGGCTGGGGATATAGTTCAGAGGTAGAATGTCCCAGGAAGAGAGGGGGAGGAGGAAGGAGGAGGGAGGGAGATAGGGAGATATCAGTTCGTTTCTGATAGTTACTCCTCTAGAAACCTGATACAAAGCAGAGTTAGATGCTATACTTGTAATAGTGGAAACCACATTATCCACTTGAGATGGTCTATTTTCTTTATGTTCTAAAATAGTAAAGTCTATCTCAAGTTGATAGTTTTTCTACTTTTCACTGATGTTCATGCTTTCAAATTGATGTTCCATTAAAGATTTAGTTATGTGTGTATGTATTAATATTATAAATGAGAAATGGATGCTTAATAGGTTCTTTGTAAAACCATGAGAAAACTGCATTATTCTTCTAAGTAAGAGCAGCTTTATTTTTCCTTAATCCAGCCTAGTCAGGCAATATTTCTAGCCTTCTTGAAAGAGACTCTTTGGAGACCCTAAGTCATACTTATTTTTCAGTTAATAAAGTGAGAAAGAGAAAAGTAACCATCAGAAATGGTTATCATTATTTTCTTATTAAGAATGCTTTCAAGCCGGGCGTGGTGGCGCACGCTTGTAATCCCAGCATTTGGGAGGTGGAGACCGGAGGATCCGGGTTCGCAGCCAGCCTCAGCTACCTAGTGAGGCACTCTGCAACTTAGTGAGACCCGGTTTCAAAATAAAGGATAAAAAATAGGACTGGGGATGTAGCTCAGAGGTAGAATGCCCCTGGGTTCAATCCCCAGTACCGAAAAAAAAAAAAAAAAGAATGCTTTCATTAGCCAAGTGTGGTGACACACAACTAAAATCCCAGTACTTGAGAGGCTGAGACAGGGAGAATCACATGTTCGAGGTCAGCCTCAGCAACTTCAAGAGACTCAGCCAGCTAGTGAGACCCTGTTTCAAAATAAAAAATAAGCCCGTATGGTGGCTCACACTTGTAATCCCAGTACTTAGGAGGTTCAGATGGGGGGATCACAGGTTCGCAGCCAGCCTCAGTAACTTAGCAAAGCCCTCCACAACTTAGTGAGACACAGTTTCAAAATAAAACAGTGCTGAGGGTGTAGCTCAGAGGTAGAATGCCCTTGGGTTCAATCATTTGTACCACAAAAATAATAAAATCGGGCTGGGGGCAAGCGTGGAGATGGATTGCCCCTGGGTTCAATCCCCAGTACCAGGGAGGGAGGAAGTGCTTGCTTTGGTGGCATTCTGAGGTCCTTTTCTAAGTCGTGCACCCGCGAAGCTGTTTTTTCCAGTTGACAACCCCAGCATCTGTCCGTGTGTGCGGGGAGTGTGTTCAGTGTCTTGAGTCAGGTAGTGCTGCCGGGATTTCTGTGAGGTTTGCGGCACACGGGTGTTGCACTTGTGGTTTTTGGCCTGTGTTGCTAATGCATGCGGTAGATACCAAGGTCTCCTATTTTTACCTATTGAGACAAAAACTAAAGGCCACGTTCTCGTAGCCTATATGCTTCTTAAGGTAGCAATTCCAATATATATGTATGCTTAGTAGAAGTCATTAGAAAATGTAGTGTGTCTAAAATGTGGACCTAAAAAACTTTAAAGGTGAAAGCTTTAATTGTATTATATGGGTCTCTAATTGTATTATATGGGAGTTTTAATTGTATTATATGGGTCTTTCTCTCCCTCTCCTTCTTCCTCTCCCCCTCTCTCCCCACAGACTTGGAGAGGAAACGAGCCAGAGGAGTGGATCCCTCGGACGTATCAGGACTTAGAAGGTCTGCCTTGTATAGTGATACTGACTGGCAAAGACCCCCTTGGAGAAACCTTTCCCAGGTATGGTTTGAACCACCAACTCTGCGCTCCGTCCATGGCCCAGCCCCACTGATGGCTGACACTGGGCTGATCGTGCTGGTTTTGTTGGGCAGGTAATAGGAAGAGGATTGTTTCTTTTTTATTTATTTATTTATTTATTTATTTATTTATTTATTTATTTATTTATCTGCGGTGTGGTACTGGGGATTGAACTCAGGGGCATTCTACTTCCGAGCTACACCCCAGCCCTATTTTTTATTCTTTATTTTGAAACTGGGTCTCACTAAGTTGCAGAGTACCTCAGTAGGTAGCTGAGGCTGGCCGCGAACCCGGATCCTCCGGTCTCAGCCTCCCGAATGCTGGGATTACAAGCGTGTGCCACCACACCCGGCTGGAAGAGGATTGTTTCATGCTGGGGTGTGCGACATAGAGGCCTCCTTCACTGTCTCTCTCAGCTTTCCAGAGGGCACTGCACAGTGCTGGGAATGGGAGGGAGCCATGTTCAAGAATGTTTGCTAGCCAGGCATGGTGGCGCACGCTTGTAATCCCAGCATTCGGGAGGCTGAGACTGGAGAATCCGGGTTCACGGCCAGCCTCAGCTGCTTAGTGAGGCCCTCTGCAACGTAGTGAGACCCTGTTTCAAAATAAATTAAAAAATAGGGCTGGGGGTGTAGCTCGGAGATAGAATGCCCCCAGGTTCCATCCTCAGTACCGCAAAAAAAAAGAATGTTTGCTCATGAAGCCAGACGTGGTGGTGCACGCTGTAATCCCAGTCCTTTTTTGCGGTACTGGAGATGGAACCTAGGGGCTCTACCTCTGAGCTACACCCCCAGCCCTATTTTTTTATTCTTTGAGACAGGGTCTCACTAAGTTGCAGAGAGCCTCACAAAGTAACTGAGACTGGCCACGAACTGGATCTTCCCTGGTCTCAGCCTCCCAAGTACTGGGATTACAAGCATGTGCCACCATGCCCGGCTTTTTGTGTGTGCGTGTGTGTGTGTGTGTGTGTGTGTGTGTGTGTGTGTGTGGTGCTAGAGATTGAAACCAGGGGCAATCTCCCTCCAAGTTATACCCTCAGTCCTTTTTTTGTTTTGACAGGATCTTAGTAGGATACTGAGGCTGGTCTCTAACCTTCAATCCTCCTGTCCCTACTTCCCAAGTACTGGGATCACAGGTGCACGCCACTGCACCTGGCTGTTTTTTTGTTTTTTGTTTTTTGGTACTGGGGATGGTACCAGGGGCATTCTACCCCCAAGCTACACTCACAGCCCTGTTTTTATTCTTTATTTGAGACAGGGTCTCACTAAGTTGTGGAAGGCCTCACTAAGTAGCTGAGGCTGACTGTGAACCCGGATCCTCCTGTCTCAGCCTCCCAAGTCCTGGGATTACAAGTGTGTGCCACCACGCCCAGCTGTATTTGTACTTTTATAAAGTACTTTGTTAATCTGCTGTTCCCCATCCCCTCAAGAATCTAAAGTCCATAGACTGGAAGGCAGCAAGGACGATCGAAGCATCAGTTGAACGCTGTGTGTGAGGCCAGCCCCAAACGCCTGCCACCTACCACGCTGTTGGTTCCTTGCAATGGCCCCCTGAGCCAACACTGCCCATCTCTCTATTTTGTACTTGAAAGAACGTGAATGGCAGAGAAGTTGAGGTTGTAATGGCTGGAAAGTGGCAGAACCCAGGTTCTGTGCCCCAGCCAGAGGGTCTTCCCACCCACACTGCTAATTCTGTGCAGGTCTCTGAAGTACTGCGACCTCCGGTTAATCGACTCGAGCTATCTAACGCGAACGGCCTTGGAGCAGGAGGTGGGACTGGCATGCTGCTATGTCTCAAAAGAGGTCATCCGGGGGCCCAGCGCCGCACTGGACCTCAGCGGGAAGGAGCCAGAGCGAGCCCCCGTCATGGAGAACGACTCGGAGGAGCTGCTCATCGACTTGGAGCGGCCACACAGCAACAGCAGCGCGGTCACCGGGACGTCGGGTAGGTGCCGTCTCCTCTTTCATGGGGGGGCCAGGCGAGGCACTGCTGCCCCGGTGGTGCTCAGAGCCCCTCGGTCCCCATGGCGTCCTCACCAGACCTCCCTGGGAAGGATGCTCGGGAAGCAAGTACTGAATGCCGGACCGCTCCCTGGGTAGATACTTAACCGAGAATTGGCAATAGACTAAATATAATAAACATCTTCTCAACCCGCCTGCTCTGCGGTCGGTCCTTAGTGTTTCCCATCTTTGTCTCCTCTGGTCACTGTGTTAAGGGGCGTGGTAACTCACAGAATGTCTCTGTTGAATGAATGAATGAATGAGTGAACGAATGAATGAATGAATGGCTTTCCTCAATACCCAGTGGCCAGTGTCTACACTGCAGGCTGCTCTGGGGCCACAGCCCGCTGTGCAGATCCATCAGACAGCCTGTCGGCCCCTCTTCAGCAGGGCCTGGTGTGACCTCCTGCTGACAACTGTGGGACAGCTAACGCAGCACTGTTTCCAGCCTTTTCTGATTATGAAAGTAATAAAGCTTAATGCAGGGAACCCAGAGAATGTAACAAAGCGCAGAAAGAAAGGAGAAGCAAACAGTCCCGCCGCCAGAGGGACCGCCATCCGCACAGAGCTGCGTGTCCCTCTTCCTTCCCTATTCTGAACTATCACCCAGATCACTGTCACTCTGACACAAACACGAGTGTGTGGGCAGGTGCACACGCACACGTTTGTGTCCAGAGCTGCACTAGTCTCCCTGTTCCTTCTGTCAGCCGCTGTTGCCGCTGTTGGTTGGCTCTGTGTGGGACTGGAGGCCTCTGCTGTGGGGCGGGGGGGGGGGGGGGGTCTAGGGACCTGGAGGAGCAGGAGACCCCCCACCCCACACCCAGGGGCCCTCGGCAGGGACAGGCTGACCCGTGTATCCCTGGCCTCCCTCGACCCCTCCACCTCCCGCTCCCCACTTTCCTTCATTGACCAGCTCAAAATAAAGCGGAGGGATGGGAAAGGGTTAGAGGGAGGGAGAGGGAGCCGGTGCTCGGGACTCACAGAATTGTGCAGGGGAAGGCGCTGGCGTCCTGGGCTCTTTCCTGCCTCTGCCTCCGCCAAGTCCCGGCTTGCTCTGATCAACTCCCAAGGCCATGATGCTGGCCACGGCCCTCACGCTGAGCATGCAAACGGCAGAGAGCGGTAGCCTGGTTGGTTTTAGTAGCGGCCAGCTCATGGCCACTCCCTGGGGGCTCCCAAGGCTGGATTCGACCTCGGTCCTGGTGCCTGGGCCGCAGAGGCTGAGCCAAGAGGGCCTTCAGCCCAGAGGGGAGCACTGGGTTTGTCCCCAAAGGGAACCATGGCAACCTACCCGGGGACACACAGCATAGAGGAAGTCAGTTGGCGACTGGCTCGGGGGTGCTCGGGGACGAGCAGCCTTCCTGCCCCTTTGCAGGAGCATCGCACCCTGGGGCACGTTAGAGCTGCAGGCCCGCACCCAGGCAGCAGCGCCATTGCAGGGGGCTTGAATGTGGAGCCTGGATCATTTAAGGTCCTGGAGGCATCCGATGCCATATCCAAATCGGAGGAGAGTTTGACAGAGGGCCTGTTTCCAAAGATGTGGGCGGGATCTAGAAAAGGAGCAAGAGTGGGGTGGAGGCCCCTGGGCACCCAGCCCACCACCAGGGCTGAGCGGAGCTCAATGGGACAAGTATGGACCCAGGAGAGAAAAGCCGCGTCCAGGTGACTGCTCGGAAAGGAAGAACAGCTTCCTGCTGGTGTCTCCCCTTGGCCAAGCCCAAGGGGAAGCCACAGCAAGGGAGCAGCGTGGGGCGTGGAGACGGAGGCCACAGGAAGGTTCTAGCACAGCGTCTGCAGCCCACGGAGCCCAGCCGGGTTCCCCTGGTGCCCTGGCCTTCCCCTGGGCTCAGCCACGGTGGCGGGCGGTCTGGGGTGAGCCCTGTGCCTCCTCTTGCAGGTTCCATCATGGAGAACGGGGTCAGCTCCTCCAGCACAGCCGACAAGTCCCAGAAGCAGCCCCTGACCCCCAGCTTCCAGAGCCCGGCCACCAGCGCAGGGGTGGACGAGGGCATCTCCGCCAGCACGGTCAGCGCCGGGGAGACCTCGCGGAGGGAGTGCGACTCCCAGGGCGGCCCGCTGGCCAGCAGCACCACATGCAAGCCCTCCTCTTCCTCCTCGGGACCCAGGAGCCTCGCGTGGCCGGCACAGCCCCCTGGGCGCTGCCGGGGCCTGCACGCCGCGCTGCCCCCCATCGTGATCCTGTCCAAGGCGGCCTACAGCCTGCTGGGCTCCCAGAAGGGCGGCAAGCTTCCCTCCTCCTCGTCCCTGCTGCCCCACGCCGACGTGGCCTGGGTGAGCTCCCTGCGGCCATGTCTGCACAAGGACATGGGCAGCGAGGAGCAGTCCCTGTACTACCGCCAGTGGACGGCGGCCCGGCAGCACCACGCAGACTTCAGCAACCAGCCCGACCCAGCCTCGGGCACCCGGACCTTCCACCCGCGGCGGCTGCTGCTCACTGGGCCCCCCCAGGTAGGGACAGCCCGAGGGCCGTCAGGCTGGGCTTGTGGCATCTCCCCCAAGGAGCAGCCAGAGGAGCCTGGGACGGGCGGGTGGCAGGGTGGCGCGGCGAGGACCTCTGCAGGGCCCTCAGAGCCGAGGTGTGAAATCTCTTTTCTCTCTCCCCCTCTCTTCCCCACCTCCACCCTTCCTCCATTAAAAACATTTCCCTCAGGTGGGAAAGACTGGATCCTATTTACAGTTCCTCAGGATCCTCTTCCGCATGCTCATCCGGCTCCTGGAAGTGGACGTGTACGACGAGGAGGAGATCAACACTGGTGAGTCCTGGCCAGCAGGGAGGGCGCGGCCCGCTGGGCACCAACGCCCTGGAGTCGGCCTCCGCCCGATGGGCTTCGATGATACCGAACTTGCAGAGACCATATGCGCAGCAAATAGTTCTAAGCAAAACTGGCATTTTAGCTCCTGAAGGTCAGGAGGACCTCCCTCTTTCCAGGGCCCAGCAAGCTGCTGGGCAAGAGGCATGTATTTATAAAGACTCGTTGGGTAGGTTAATGGCCTACATGGTTAAGCTGTTATAAAAGTTGATTCGTAGCCAGGTGTGGTGGGCACGCTTGTAATCCCAGTACTTGGGAGGCTGAGACTGGAGGATCCCAGGTTAGCGGCCAGCCTCAGCTACTTAGTGAGGCATTCCGCAATTTAGTGAGACTCTGTTTACAAATAAAGAATAAAAAATAGGGCTGGGAGTGTAGCTTGGAGGCAGAATGCCCCTGAGTTCAATCCTCAGTACCACCGAAAAAAAAAAGATTCGTAGTGTTCAAAGTGTGTAAGGATCCAGGGCATATTTGTATTCTGGATACTAGTGCTTTGTCGGTTAGCCAGTGTATAGGTTACTTTTGTGTGTGTGAGGTACTGGGGATCAAACCCAGGGACATTCTACCTCTGAGCTACACCCCCAGTGCTATTTTTTATTCTTTATTTTAAAACAGGATCTAAGTTGCAGAGGGCCTCACTAAGTGCTGAGGTTGGCCACGAACCTGGGATCCTCCTGTCTGAGCCTCCCAAGTACTGGGATTACAAGCATGTGCCACCCCGCCTCGCTTGTATCTTACATTTTAACTGCAGTCTCAGTGAAAACATAGGATTACTATAATGAAATGAAAATTCTTGTGTGTGGAACCCAATGCTGGTGTCACAAGTAATACTCCTTACCCAGCTGGACGTGGTGGCACACACTTGTAATCCCAGGACTTGGGAGGCTAGACAGGAGGATCACAGATTCACAGCCAGCCTCTGCTACTTAGTGAGGCCCTCTGCAACTTAGATCACAGCTCCTGGAGATCTCACCTTGCTCAATTTTCTTAAATAATTGGACCTGTGACCAGCCCAAAGGACTAGTACAGACAAGAGTAGGTAAAGCCAGCCCTATTACCATTCCTCACCAGTTTGCATCTGTGACTGTAGATACACATGCACACTCTCGTCGTCCCATCCACGGCTCCTTGTTTGTGTCCCCAGCTGAGCTGCACCAGATCTCCAGGCCCACCACGGAAGGGAACCACAGCTCCAGGCTGGCCTCAAAACACCCCAAGCCGCCCAGTAATCCCAGTAGTTGGGAGACTGAGATAGGAGTATCATAGGTTCCAGGACAGCCTCAGCAACTTGCTTAGCCAGACCCTCAGCAACTTGGTGATACCCTGTTTCAAAATTAAAAAAAAAAAAAAAAAAATAGCCGGGCGCGGTGGTGCACACTTGTATTCCTAGTACTTGGGAGGCCGAGACAGGAGGATCACAGGTTCACAGCAAGCCTCAGCACTTAGTAAGGCCCTCTGCAACTTAGTGAGACCCTGTTTCAAAAATAAAGAATAAAAAATAGGACTGGGAGTGTGGCTCGGAGGTAGAATGCCACTGAGTTCAATGCTCAATACTGCTAAATAAATAATAAATAAAAAGAGCTAGGGGATGTAGCTCAGAGGTAGAATGTCCGAGGGTTCAATCCCCAGTACCAAAAAGCAAACAGAAAACATCCAAGCCCTGGACAGGGAGGGGGAGCTGGGAATGCTGCGGGTGGTGGGCTCTTGTGTGCCAGGTGCACAACTGACTCTTTACTCACTGACTATTGGGGCTTACTGTCCAGCAGTGGGGAGAGTCAGCATGCACCCCAGGACAAAGGAGAGCTATTTTCATTCATATGAGAATGAGGGAGGCTAGGGTTGAGGAATGCTGACTGGCTTTGGGTAGCTGGAGAAGGCCTTGGCTTTGGGTAGCTGGAGGAGACATTGGCTTTGGGTAGCTGGAGGAGGCCTGAGCTCTTTCCTGGGAGAGCGCATTGACTTCTGAACAGGCGAGGTCTGGCCAGCCTGCAGCAAACGCTGAGACTCTCTGGCCTTTGCTGTGTGAGAAGGGCCAGTCCCTGCAGCTGTGAAGAGGGCACAGGTGGGACGTAGAGGAAAACACAGATCATGCCAGGAACCCAGCAAGGGGCCTGGGAATTTGCTGTTGCAGGATCTCACAGTGATGTTTGTCCCGAGAGTCAAGTCATGTCCCTTAGAGTGCCCTTGCTCTAAGGACGAACCTGGTTTCTGAGGCCACTGGATGAGACAGAGTTGGTGAGGGGGGTCAGGAAAGGCATTGCCATGCTCATAGCTAAGAAGCCACAGTCAGGCGGGTGAGCAGGGAGGGTTCTTGCCGAGCTTTGAAGAGCTAACAACCTAGGAGCTGAGGCCTAGGAAGGCCATTGCCCCGTCTCCATGGTGGTCGCTGGTCGCTGTCTCTGGACCAGGAGGGCAGAGCCAGAGCCAAGCAGCCCGGGAGCTGGGCCCTGTCACTCTCGTCAGCCCTCCCCGCCAGCCTCCTGGACACCACTCAGATGCTGTCCCTGTCTCAGGCCGAGTCTGTCGGCCCATCTGACAGGGCAGCCTTGGCGTTCTTCTCCCTCCCTCATTGTATTTATTTATTTGTTTTTATATACTTTTATTGGTGCATTGTGGTCTTGTTGGGGTGAGTCCTCAGTTCAGGAACTCAGGATCTGCAGGGTCCTTGGCTAACATGACCGGTAAGATTTTCAGCACGTGCCAGTCAGAGACATGGACAGAGGTTTATTTGGGGAAAAGGGGAAAAAGGAAGAAATACACATTCAAGAGAGAGTGCAGGCCATCTCAAAATGAGGAAGGGCATTTTTGGGAGTTCAGGGCTGTCTTCTTATAGGGGACTTTTGTGAGGGGTGGGCTCGAGGAGGTGTGTGAGGATGATCTCAGTCCGGTAGTCCCCTGGGCGGTTTATGGTGGTCGAGTGGTCCGGTCGGCTCTAGGGTGGATGATCTCAGTCCCGTAGTCCTGAAGCGCTTCCTGGTGGTCTGGTCAACCTTAGGGTCCTTAGGTTGATTGGGGTCCTCATTAGCTGATTGGCAGATAAGCTGGAGAGTGTCCTAAATTGTAGGTTTTTCAAAATATCGTACCTGTCTTGCTATCAATGCACAGGGCAATTACAGATTTCCCAGGAATTTGGGAGAGTCAGGCCTGGGAAAGAGAACTGATTTGTGGAGTAGAGGCTGAAGCGCTTCGACACTGGTATTCTCACATATGTCCAGAACATCAGTGGAAGTGTGTCCTTCATTAATTCCTTCCCCACCTCCCTCCCTAGACCTCCTCCCTTCCCCAGACCTCCTCCCTGCCTCACCGGGGCTTCTCCTCCATTATCTGGAGTCCCTCTGGTCCCCGGTTACTCCCTAGCTTCCACATATGAGAGAAAACATATGACTCTTCACTGTCTGTGGCTAATCTCACTTAACATGGTGTTTTCCAGGTCCACCCATTTGCCTGCAAAAAATCTGGAGTGTGTCAGGCATCTGTGTGTCAGCCTTGCGCAGAAGCCACGCTAATCTGTAGTGTTCCAATCTGTGTGTGCCGCCCAAGGGAGCAAGCACTCTCTCCCCCATTTTACTGCTTGTTAATGTAGATGTGCTCTGGAGAGGCACAATAACACCTTCTTAAGCTAGTAGGTCCTTGAAATTAAATTTAATCAATGAATTGCAGTACTGGGGATTGAGCCCAGAAGCGCTCTACCACCGAGCTATATCCTCAGCCATTTTTATTATTTATTTTTAGGCAGGGTCTCACTCACTAAATTGTCCAGGTTGGCCTCAAACCTGCCATCCTCCTGCCCCAGACTCCTGAGTAACTGGGACTATAGGGAAGCACCACTGTGCCTGACTTGAAATGTTAAATAAAATGCAAACTTCAGCTCAGGGCATAAAGATACTTCTTGGTGTTAAGAAGATAATAGCCGGGCCGCTCTCACTCCCGAGGTGGCCTACATTCTCCCTTCAAAGTATATCTCTTACATAAATACCCATATATGTCTCTGACTGGGATGTGCTGAACATCTTTTACAAAATAAGAATAGCTGTACTTCCAGTCTTTAGGCTTTTTCCCCCAAAAGTGTATTTCTTCCATTCTATCTTTAAGCTTAAGCTATTTTGCCCCGGCCAGCGGGGTTTGAGCACGTGAGACCGAGGCGGCTTAACCTAAAGGAATGAAGGAGGCAAACAAGGGGCACGAAGATCGGAGGCAAGACAGGATTCTGATCAAGCCTCAATTTTTATTAACGAAGGGGCTGCTTAAGTAGCTAGAGGTGAGGGGTGGGGTCAGGGGGTCAGGTAAGCTTGTGTGGGCTTGCATGATTGGTCAAGGCTGACCGTGTCCTTATCAGGTAAGGGCCTCAGCAAGATAACAGATAGAGCCTGTTTTTGCATTATCTCTGTGGCTGCTGAGGAGGAGTTTCCTCAAAGTGTAAATTCCAACTCTGATCAGCCTTCCGGCCCCCGACACTATTTCAACTTTTTTATTTTATTAATAATATCCCACTCTGTTCCTGTTCTTGTCTTACCCCTTAGATCAACAATCTTCAAAGCTCTCAAGAAGCCAGGCATGCTGGCCCACACCTGTAATCCAGTACTTGGGAGGCTGGTACAGGAGGACTGCATGTTCAAGGCCAGCCTCAGCAATTTAGGGAGACCCTTAGCAACTTAGTGAGACCCTGTTTTAAAATTAAAAATAAAAATGGCTGGGGGTGTAGCTAAGAGGTAGAATGCCCCAGGTTCAATCCTCAGTAATCCCCCCCCCCAAAAAAAAGCTTACAAGAACGCAGCACTTAGAGGGATTGGCTTTGGTGCCTACAGGTGTTCGGTGTGACACAGTAAGGGCCAGGCAGGATGGAGCCTTGTCCTGGTGGCGTTCAGCCTTGGCTGCCACTCTGGGCAGCGTGACTGGAGCTTGGGCAGAAGACATCCTGCCACTCAGCCCGTTGTAAACCGAGGAGTTTCACAAGCTCCTGGGATATTGGGCTCAGTGTGTCCTAAAATCTCCAGTCACTCAAATGGCTCAAGCTTTCGGGGCATTTGGGCAGGCGCCCAGTTGATCTTACCCCCTGGGGCTTTGTGGACTGGGTCTGTGGAGACCCTGCGGCGATAGCTCCTCCCAGAGTGCACTGGAGGGGACGACTCTGGCTCCTCCTACCCCAGGACAAGGAGCTCATTTTTCCAGGAATGCCCTTGCTTGCCCACCTGGGCCCTCTGCTCTGGCAGGCCTCTCTCCACACCCAAGAGGAGGGAGCGCGGGAGGTTAATCCACCTGTCCGCTCCGCGCCCGTTCTTGTCCCAGGGCACAGCGAAGAAGGCGGTGACGTGAGCCAGTCGGAGGGCGAGCCCTGGCCGGACATCGAGAGCTTCCGGAAGATGCCTTTCGACGTCAGCGTGCACGACCCCAAGTACAGCCTGATGAGCCTGGTCTACACCGAGAAGCTGGCGGGTGTCAAACAAGGTCAGTGCCCGGGCCGGGCTCAGCGCCTCTGAAGGCTGAGGGGCCCTACACGAGGCAGGAGGCCCGGGGGGGTGAATCCTCAAGAGCAGCTGAAACCATTCTCCTGTGGTGCTTTTCCCTCTTACAGCCACGCACGTGGTGATCTTTGGGCTTTCATGCATGCCTCTCGGCACAATGACAGAGTGCTTGCAAAGTCCTTTGCGGGAGGAACTCTTCTTCCCAGGCGTCGGGCTTTCCATGCATACCATGGACGGTGGTTTTGCCTCTTTATACACAGAAGTAATAAAGGAATGCAAAGTCGACGAGCCCCGAAAACGAGAAACCGTGTCCATGATGCTGACCAAATACGCTGCGTACAACACCTTCCACCACTGCGAGCAGTGCCACCAGTACATGGACTTCACCTCCGCCTCCCAGGTGCACACCCGCCTGGGCCCCGGCCTCAGACCTCCGTCACAGACGTGCAGCTTGCAAGGGGGTGGGCGCGGGGGCTGAGAAATAAGGCCCCAGGTAAAGGTAGATTACTTATTGTAGTTTACACTGAGGATTGAACCCAGGGGCATTTTACCTCTGAGCAACACCCCCAGTTGTTTTTATTTTGAAGCAAGGTCTTACTAAGTTTCGGGGGCTGGCCTTGAACCTGCGATCTTCCTGTCTCAACTTCCCAAGTATTGGGATACAGGCATGTGCCACCATGCTTGGCTTCCCAGTCATGTCTGAGATGGTTTTGGCCAGTGGAGTCCATGTTTGCTGTAATAATGTTTGTGCTGTAATAACAGAGAGAAAACTACAGAATGTGAACCACTGCTCCTTAATACCTGGCTGCTGCTTTTTTTTTTTTTTTTTAAGCTGGGCTCAAACCAGCTGGTAAATGCTAAGCATGTGTTCTCCCACTGAGCTACATTTCCAACCCCAGTATGTGGCTTCTTTTTGGGTAATGCATCTTTAAGCACAAAAGAACAGAGAGGCAGCAAATGATAGTAGAACCCAGACCTGTTTGGGGGTAAGTTGTTTTCCCCAAGTTTATCTTCTTGATTCTTATGAGTTGGTTGAACATCTGGAAATGACTCTTGTTTCTAGGTCAGGCTTGGGGGACTCCTGCCTTCTCCTCAGGACCCTTCCCCACTGCATCCTGAAATACAAGCAGACACTAGTAGCTGGGCATGGTGGCACATGCTTGTAATCCCAGTACTTGGGAGGCTGAGACAGGAGGATCACAGGTTGGCAGCCAGCCTCAGCAACTTAGTGAGGTCTGCTGCAACATAATGAGATCTTGGGGGTATAGCTCAGAGGTAGAATGCCCCTGGGTTCAATCCCCAGTAACACACACACACACACACACACACACACACACGACCTATTATATAATTATTCAGAGATGGGTTACTGAGAGCCCGTGAACCTCCCAATAATTTAAAAAATAGGTTAGATTTCTACTTGGCTTTGATGAGTCACATGGTCTTACCCTGAAGCCAGAGTTCTGAGTTAGATGACTGTAAAAAGCCTTTTGGCTTCTAGTGTCATCAGAAAAGGTGGGGCCACAGAGGCATTTGAACGATGTCAGTCCTATTTTGTTTAAAGAACTGATACTCGGTTCATCTGACCTGACTCACAGAGTGGAGGCATTTCCCCGTACCTGGGGGCCCTTGGGAATGTACACGTGGCAGGGCACCGCAGAGGGAAGTCTGACCATGTATGAGACTGAGCAGCTGGGCCACAGGGCACCAGGAATGCACACAGTGCCAGCAAATCCTCCGCCCTGCCAGGCCGTGCAGGGGCAAGATGCTCGGCTCAGCGCCGGGGCGTGGCAGTGCCCGCCTGCAGTCCCAATAGTTGGGAGGCTGAGACAGGAGGTTCCCAGGTTCAAAGGCAGCCTCAGCAACTTCACAAGACTCTCAGCAACCTATCAAGACCCTATTTCAAAACAAAAAATTAAAAAGGGCTGGGGATAGCTAGGTGTGGTGGCGCATACTTGTAATCCCAGTACTTGGGAGGCTGAGACAGGAGAATCCCAGGTTCGTGGCCAGCCTCAGCTACTTAGGCCCTCAGCAACTTAGTGAGACCCTATTTCAAAATAAAGAATAAAAAATAGGGCTGGGGGTGTAACTGGGAGATAGAATGCCCCTGGCTTCAATCCCCAGTACCCCCCTCCAAAAAAAAAGAAAAGGGCTGGGGATGTAGAGCGGAGGTAGACTACCCCTGGGTTCAATCCCCAGTACCGCTCACACACAAACAAGGTGCCTGGCTGTCATGTCAGCGGCTGCTGCTAAATGACAAGTGTTGCCTCCTCACCGTCTAGAGGTTGCTGCTCACAGACAGAAGGTCTGGTGGTCTAGTAAGTTCATGTCAGCTTGGCCTGAAAGTCTGGAAGTACTAAGTTTATACTCCCTTCCTTCCTTGCAAACGTAGATGTCTGACTCCACCCTGCATGCCTTCACGTTTTCTTCCTCCATGCTGGGAGAAGAGGTACAGCTCTATTTCATCATCCCCAAATCCAAAGAGAGCCACTTCGTCTTCAGCAAGCAGGGGAAGCACCTGGAGAGCATGCGGCTGCCCCTGGTTTCCGACAAGGTGGGAGAGCGTGTCTGGGTGCGCTGGTGTCTGGGTGCGCGGCCGCCGGCGGGATGGGGCCTCTGAGCTTCCCACACCTGAGGGTCTTACTTCCCCTTTCTGGTCTCTTGTTTCCTTTTCAGCAGAATTTGAATGCAGTCAAGAGCCCTATCTTCACTCCTTCCAGTGGCCGCCATGAGCATGGACTCCTGAACCTTTTCCACGCCATGGAGGGCATCAACCACCTGCACCTTCTAGTGGTCAAAGAGTATGAGATGCCGCTGTACCGCAAGTACTGGCCGAACCACATCATGCTGGTGCTTCCCGGCATGTTCAATAACGCAGGCGTAGGTAAGGGCCCCGCCACCCAGGACCGGGAGGGGCTGGAGGAGAAGCAGCCTTGTTCGTTCACTCTCCAGGCGTGAAACTTCCGAAGGTTTCCCTGCCTCTGGGAGGCGTCCCACCCTGCTGACCAGAGAGCCTTGGACTCTCCTTCAGTTTCATTTTCCCACTTTTCTGCAGCATTGCAGAATTTTTAACTTCTGAGGACTCCTACCGAAGGAAGAAGTCACTGGTATATTGAGCACCCTGGGGAGGGCTTGGGATTCTTCCCAGGAACTGAGCACTTTGGGGCCAGAAGGTCATCTTCAGGAGGTGGTCTGGGGGAGGAAGGTGGTGCTTCACCTGCCTGGAGGACCCTGACTCGATCTCCTAGGAAGACATAGCAAGTTCTAGCTGGCCGATGTCCCACCAGAGAACTAGAAGTCTCATGACTGCCTGTTGACACAGTTAAAGTGCCTGGAAGGAGTCTTCCCTTCTTTTACTCAGGGGGATTTAGGAACAACGAGCTTAGCCAGGTGTGGTGGCACATGCCAGGGGCCAGCCCTCGAGGCAGCAGGGTGGGGGGGGGGGTCCCTCGTTAGCTGTAGAACGAGACGAGGTCGTGAGAATATGCTCACACCCAATGCAGTGTGGAAGCGCATCTGTTTATCCCAAGCAGTAGCTGTTTCTTATACTATCTTTTACAATGAGGCATATAGAACTGGAATTTTTACAGACTTGTTTTTCCTAAAAGTTAAGTAGGTACATCTTTAACTAGAAAAGCCATTTCCCATGGTATTTGATGGGATTAAGAAAACAGCAAAGAGCCGGGCGTGGTGGCGCACGCTTGTAATCCCAGCATTCGGGAGGCTGAGACCGGAGGATCCGGGTTCGCGGCCAGCCTCAGCTACCTAGTGAGGCACTCCGCAACTTAGTGAGACTCGGTTTCAAAATAAAGAATAAAAAATGGGGCTGGGGGTGTAGCTCGGAGGTAGAATGCCCCTGGGTTCAATCCCCAGTACC
>PVLC010030339.1:0-19565 GCA_004027655.1 Graphiurus murinus | reverse complement strand
GAGGTGGAGGCTTTTATAGCTGCACCGGGTCTAAGCCACGAGGTGTCTCATACAGCTCTCACCTGGCCCGGCCACGAGTCGGGCGTGCTGGTGCATGCGCTCTGGCGTGGCACAGCCCTAGGATGTTATTCACCTGCAGCTGCTTCTGGCACTCTGCCAGGCACCATCTAGAGGCGAGGTCTAGCCCGCGGAACTAGGCTCCCAACACATCATAGTTCAGATGTCTGTTATACAGCTTGGTGCTTTTGGGAGGTTGTAGAAACTTCAAGAGGTGAGGGCGAATCAAGACTCCTTTAAGAGGAGGTCTTCTATTCACTGGGGATATATCCCAGGAGGAGACTGTAGGACCACAGTACCTTCCTCTCTTTTGGTTCCAGCTATATGGTGTGAAGCTTTCCTCCATTACACACTCTCCAATGTGATGTATTGCCTCACCATAGACCAAAAAGCATCATGGACATCATGGACCATCGATCATAAACTGGACTCTACAAAATCATGAATCAAAATAAACTTTTCTTTATGTAAGTTGATTTATCTCAGGTATGCGTTGCAATAACAGAAAGCTGAATAATACAATATGACCATTTTTCTCGTTTAGCCCATTGATTAGTTACAACAATTGGTTTTGAATGTTTGTTGACCTATCCTTTTATACCTTATAGATAAATCCCACAATCTCACTTTGTCATAATGTATAATTCTCTCTCTCTCTCTCTCTCTCTCTATATATATATATATACAATGTTTTATATATATATATAAAACATTGTATTCAAATTGTTGGTTTTTTTTGCTGAGAATTATAAACATACCCACATGATAGATATGTTCTATAATTTTCTTTTCTTACATTACCTTTATCACATTTGGTATTGGTATATTCTGCCTTCATCAGATCAGTTAGGAAGTCATCCCTCTGTTTCTCTTTTCTGGAAGGGATTTTGAAGAACTTGCATTATTTCTTCCTCAAATGTTTGGTATATTAATATTTTTAGCATCATTTACATTTAAAGACATCTGACAAACTTAATCACATCGTGAAATTTCTAAGAACACACAGCAATTTTATAAATGGGGATACAGGAAGAGGGCTTGCCACCTCTGTGCGTCTTCATCCATGTGCCTGGTGATTATGTGGGGACTCTTCATTTCAATAATTGCAGCTATTGGAAAGATGAGCTAGACATGGAATAGAAATAAATCAGCTGGAAGCTGCTGGACGCCTCTGCCTTTCTGTTGCTGCATCTGAGCTTTGCAACCTCTGAAAGTAATGATGTCAGTTTCAATTCTCCCTTCCAAGTCATAGTTACTTTCTTCATTTAACCAATTCTAAGATACTAAACTAAATTCACACTTCTACTATAAAGAGATTGAATATGAGAAATACAGGTATCAGTCTTAGATTGATACCGCATGATCTAGCCCAAGAAATAATTGGCCTACCATTTCCTTGGTCATCATCCCATGTTTCTTGCTGTTCATTCTGAAGATTGCATCTTGTTTTATGTATGTTCCTATCATCCACTCAACTTCGAGGAAGAGGAAGAGACTCCTCTGGGGTTTGAGATTAATATTAGATTATTAGATTGTATAATTGTCAATTTAAGTAAATATTCTATTGTTTTTTTCTCTTCTATCACCTTGTCATATGTGTTTGATGTGCTGAATGCCCAAGTATCTATTATAAAATGGGTCAGTGGACATACAAGTCAAAAGATGGTAAAAAGGGAAATTCTTACACTAGAAAGCCTAGCTTTATCAATCCTAAACTTCAAAAATTATAGCACTTCATTCTAGAATTTAAGAGATAACAAATTTTTGTCACTTGTTGCATATCATAGATTTGATTTCTGCTGCCCCTCCCCCCCATGCTCTTCCTTTTTAATCATATGAATGACAAAAGTTTAAGACAAAGATTAGGTTTTGAACTGGGGGGGGGCGGATTTTCAGTTTTGTACTAATTCATTTTTATTTAGTATGGTCATGGCAGTTGACCTCTGGAAAGAGGAAATACAGTGTGGGAACAGCGCTTGAATTTTACCCCTTCTTTAATGTTGTACAAGGTGTGGCCAGACAAGTCCAACCTCAAGTTTAAACACACCTACAGGGATAATTTTAAAGGGATGGGTGCACAGCACACAGCTCACAAGGTTTCCCCTTTCTCTCCTTCATATTGGCCAGAGTCATAAGGACCAGAGAATGAGTGTGCCCCAGAAGAGACTAGACCCTTCCATTTGGAAATCTCACGCACAGATCCTCAGGCGGTAAGGCAGCATCCCTGGCCTGATTACATCTCAGGATGTGAGCAACTTCCTGTCTTTTGTGCACACCTTCTGTTTGAGATGTGTGTGAGGGGAAAGAGGGTGTATGCATTCTCCTTTCATTGGACTGAACGTTCATTCTGTCAGGAAAGCTGAGAGGCACACAGAGCGAGATGTCCATGTGCTTCTGCTCCAGACCACTCATCACTCTCTGAGTTAGGAAGTAATCCAGAGTTTCAACCATCACAGCTCCCAGGAAAGTCTGGAGTTACAGACCTGCACATCACAACTATTAACACAGTGCTTCTTGCTCTCCAAGAGGTAGGTTGGTTTGAATAAGAATTCTGCATGTTCGGTGACCTGCTTGCAAATATGCCATCAGTAATTCCGTAGTTCCCTTTAAGGGTTATGAGGATAAACTTCCAAGAAAATTATGATTTTCTTTCATTTTTAAATTATTTTGCAGAAACTCTCTGAAGCACATACAGAAGGAGTGCATCAGAGGCAAAAACTGCCATTTTCTCACAGTTATTAGTAAATATTGTTCTAATTTTAGAAAGATAAATTTGAATCTGAGAGACAAAAATCAACTCCCTTATTCCCACATGTATGAAATATTTAAACCAAGACTCAAACACATATCTTCTGCCCAGCGGTGTTGCATGTCTGTAATCCCAGTTTGTGAGGCTGAGAGTGGAAGACTATAGGTTTGAGGAAGACTCAGCAATTTAGCCAGACTCAATACTTTGGCAAAACTGTTTCAAAAACAAAAATTAAGAAGGGCTGACTGTAGAATGTCCTGAGTTCAATACCCAGTACCACCTCATACACACACACACACACACACACACACACACACACACACACACACATCTTGCCTGTACCATCTGAAAGCTTTCATATTTTTAATATGACCTGCTACAATTTAATTGGTAACTCAGGAGTCTCTCTTCTCTGCATTTAAATGAAGTCCTATAAGTATCATTTACAAATTAAAACTGTTAGTATAATTATAGATTTAAATATAACTATGGACCTTAACATCCCTTATTACTTTTATGTATAAAACTGTTAGTATAATTATAGATTTAAATATAACTATGGACTTTAACATCCCTTATTACTTTTATGTATATGAATATATAGTTTAAACAAATTCACTCTTTTAAGTGAAATATGATACAAGAAGACATTTCTCTCCCAATTTTTTTTGTAATAGTAAACTAAAGATATAAAAGTAAATTATATGGAATTTTAGGAAATGCTGCCATTTAAACCCCGTTTTTAAAGCATGAGTGAAAATCTCTTTTCTGTGTTTTGCTTGTAGAAATTCTTGCCATTTTAGAGGTATTTTCTTACTTTGGAATCTGCACCAAAACTCCAAACCTCAAAGGAGTGTTGGGATGAAAGGTTGAGTGCTTTGTTTTGCATTATAATTTTTGGTGATGCAGCACCTTTCATGTGAAAATTCAAAAACATCCTCAAAAGATGCATTCATTATTCTGACTTCTTTGAGGTAGCTAGACCCTACTTAGAGCTGGAGAAGTATAGATACAGAAAAGGTAAATAAAGGGCTAAAGGCTTTTCAAAGCACAGACACAAACTTACTATATACCCCAACTTCCCATTTTGCTCCTCCGAAGTTGGAATTCCCTCTGCCTAGAATGAGAAAAGTATGAATGAATGTGTTATATCTCTGGGAGCTCTGTGTGTAATAATGCAGTTTCTGAGCATGGCATATTATTCTGCAAAATAATGCTGGAAGGAAAATGAGGAAGGGATAAAACAAGTAAAAGAGGTGGGTTTTATACAGATACCAACAGTCTATGAGAAGATAAGAAGTAGATTAGCCATGAGGGGGGATCTGTAGTAAACTCAGCTCCTCAAATCCAATATTTACATAAAACCTGTTGACATTACATTAGTTCTCTGTTGGTAACCATTACTTTTCCTTCCATCAGCAGTGGGCTACCTGTACCTTTCTCTTGGACTGTTGAAAACCACTTCCTTCCTCACTTGTCTTTCTGCCCCAGGCTTTCTCCTTTCCAATCAAGTCTTTACCTACAGCTGAAGATGTTTTCCTAAACATGCCTTTTCCTATTTAAAATCATTTGCTGATACTTTTATGGAGCCAGCACTTGGCAAACTTTTGATTGGGACAGAATGCCCACTCCCCAACTAAAATGACCTCAATATAAATTTCTGTCCAGATAACTATATATTTGTTTCATCCATTATCCCTGATCCTGGTTTATTTTTTTAATTTTTTTCTATACTTTTATTGGTGTTTTGTAGCCTCACATCATAATGTTGTTCAGAGTAAAACATGCACGTAAGTACTTGGTGAGCCTCCCCAGCTCCTCCTCCCTCCCTCCCCTTGCCCATACTCTACATTGAGATTGGCATTGGTATTCTTACATTTGTACGTAATGCCTGACCCTACTTTAAACCTTGCTTCAAAGATTCTATCAAGTTAAGCTTTTTATTATTCTCAAAACAGCTGAAATAACATTTTGATTTACCCTATTATTATAGATTTTCAGAATTGTCTTTCCTGTTATACCCTAATGTCCTTTACGGAAAAACAACATCTTACTCATTTTTGTGTCCTTCATATGGATGTCAGTGCATGGCACAGAAGATCCCTGGAATCTGGATGTGGACACACATATGAATTTATTACTGTAGTTACTCAATAAGATCTGCTAACAACTCATTATCTTGAGAAACATGTAACCCAATACTACATGCATGTGTAGCAGCTACTGTCTATGTCTGTTCATATTTCAGTATTGTGTTCATATATATATATTTAGAGCATCCTGCAAGAACCTACAACTTTCTTTGAGATGCCATTCTTGGTTCATAATTGAGTACTTAGTTTTAAAGTAGTCAGGACAAGGAGTTGGCTCCTGTAGGAGTAGCGTAAAGCCTTCAGGATGGAGAGCTGTTATATAGATGCTCTAGTCTCCTCTACTGTCAGTGGACATATCATTAGAAACAGCATTTCAATCTTTAATACAGAGGCCGTCAGAAGGACTGAAACAGTATTACAAAACAGTATCCTAGTAACTAATACACTCTGTATTGACTTCCATCATACTGTGGTTTAAGTTTTGATTTGTCCCCTCAAAAACTCATGCTGAAATTTGATACCCAGTCTAATTTTTCAAGGTAGTAGGAACTTTATTATGTGATTAGGTTGTTAAAGGGGATTAATGTCTTTCTGTAAGGAGTGAGCTCTCATTCTCATGAAACCATATTAGTTACCATAAAAGTAGGCCATTATAAAACTAAGCTGAGCCTTGCATTGTGCCTCTTCACCTGCCCTTCTACTTTCCTCTGCGAGTTGAAACAGTGCAAGGCCCACACCAGAAGCTGAGCTGATGGCAGCACCATAGCATCATGTTCCCTGGGCCCCCCAACCTTTAAAATCATTAGTTAAAAAAGGAGAGAAATAAAGAATGAGAGAAACAGAAAAAGAAGAGAGAGGGAGGGAGGAAGGAAAGAAGGAAGGAGAAGGGAAAGATGGAGGAAGGAAGAAAATAAGAAACCTCCATTTCTTATTAATCACACAATTCCATGTACTCTGTTACAGCAAAAAAAAACAGGCTAAAATACATTCCTGCTCTTTCTCACTCCCCACTTGCCCACTTGAAATTTCTTTTCCTTTCTTTCTTTTTTAATTTCTTCCTTCCTTCCTTCCTTCCTTCCTTCCTTCCTTCCTTCCTTCCTTCCTTCCTTCCTTCTTTCCTTCCTTTTTTCCTTCTTTCTCTTATCCTTTATTTATTGATTGATTTATTGATTTTTTTTTGTGATACTGGGAGTGGAACCCAGTGGCCCTCTATCAATGATCTGCACGGTCAGGCCTCTCTATTCTTTATTTTGTAATTTGCCGGGAGGGGGGTCTTGCTAAATTGCAGAAGCAGCCTTGAACTTGAAATCCTTCTATGTCAACTTCTCAAGTACTGGGATTATAAGTATGTGCCACCACACATTGCCCTACTAGAAATTTCTAGTTCCCCCTATATAATAACCACTTTCACTAAAAGTTATATCTTAGAGAACTGATGCTAAAACAACTTATCATTTTCAGCACGCATGTTCCTCATCTAGGGTCAAGTACACTGACTGACTTCCAGGATATTTCTTACAGCATACAGTAGGAAGGCATCATGATGCTGTGTGATAGGATACCTGTTTTGAGTTTAAACACTTAGCAGGATGTGACTCTTTTTAGCAAGAGAATTTTTAGATGTATCGTTTATTGCCATAATGTGCAGAATGTCATCCAGAAAATAATCCAGTGACCCAAGAAAATAGAAACAGGATAGAGGAGAGGCTCAGTTTAAAGGTACAATTGTAGGGTCAAGTCAAAGGTATTTCTGACCTTAATAAGAAAGCATGTGGCTAGCGCTTTGCAGAACAAATTGGAGGAAAGTGAAACATCAATAGAACTCAGTTGACAAGGGGTGTTCTTGCACAAGTTCTTCAGTTAACATTGAAAGTGAGTATTTTCAGGAAAGGAAAAGCCCAGAAAGCTCAGGGAAAGTCCCTGAATTGCACTGGGAAGAAGCACAGAGGGACATGAAGACAAAATGCCTGAACAGATATTCTGCAGGGCTTGATGTGATATCTGGCATATAGTTGGCATACAATAAACACAAGAAGTAAAGGAAGTTCTTGCTGAGCCTTACAAGAATCTGTTGATTATGCTATGGTAACTTATTCTTATTTCCCCAAATGCAAGCTATATGGGACTATATGAGGATCACCAGAGACATGTCTAATGCTGGTTATGGAATCTTATCCAGAATTACTGCATCTAAACTTCTCACTAGTGTCCTTGACAAAATAATGAATCATCACAGAAGAGTAACAAATATTATTTACTGTGTATATATTTACCAGGCACTATTTTTGCCACTTTATATGATTAATTTATTTTTAAATCCATGAACTCTCCATGAAACCATTGACCCTTGTTTGCCAATACATCTCTTGATACAAAGAGATGAAAGAACATTTCCAAAGTTATGCAATTAGTAGTGAAAATGCTGGGATTTGAGGCCCAGCTGTCAGCTGTTGTAATCCATGTTGTAAAACAAACCACTCTATTATCTCTCTCTTACAATTTTTCATTGCAATCCCTAATATAGTTAGGACTAGGTTTGTTTGGAATGTCATTCAAGATATAACTGATAAAATGTATGCATAAGGGAAAATATTCTATAAAGCACAAATAGTTATTAATTTTGTATGTGATTTATTTAAGGAGATAAGGAACAAAAGCCAAGTTAGAGGGAAAGAGTCTGAATGTCCCAATAATAATTATCACAATCCCTGTATTCTAACATCCTATTTATTTTTATAGCCATAAAAGACACTTTTCCCTAATGTGGACCACATCTCAGTCTTTTGTCCAGCCTTGAAAATCATATACGGCAGGTACTATTATAATCCCCATGTTAAAACTATAAAAACTAAGTCTCAATGAAATGAATTGGCCTCTCTTGGCTTCACAGATACTATGGGGAAAATCCATAATTTCAGTTCAGCTCTGATCTCTAGTTATTTGCCCATCATATATATGAGTGGGTCAGAGAATAAAAAAATATTTAAATTGTTTCAATAATTTGAGCCCATTGCTAGAGTAGAAAGGAAACTCGCTGATGGGCTCACAGGGATGTTTGCAAAGAGATATTCAGATAAATTGCAGGAATTTTGAACTATTTTACAGGCACTTTGAAAATCACTCAGTCTCTGGAGTTCATTTAGTTTACCAACAGCCATGGTGCTATGATCCATTCACTAACAATATGAGCAAAATGTTCTCAAAGTTAAAATGATTCACATTTGCGGGCATTACACATTGGCCTACTCAAAGTTAACCTTTAGTAAGTTAATGACAATATTAATTGTTCAATTAAAGCTTTAAATAACTTGATATTCTCAGTCAAGTCTACCTCTTACAAATACAGTATTTAAAAGTCTTAAACAAATTTTACTCTCTCACAAAAGTCATAGAAAAACGCCACATATATCATGCTAAAATACCCCAGTGTGTTCTCCTCCATGCATTTTTAAAATGTAATATTCCCCTCCTTTCTCTCACATCATCCATCCACACACTCAAAAATGTCTACATTCCACTGGTTCCCAAACTTATCATTTATATTTATTACACTATAAATGAATCTACTATTTCTCTTTCCAGAAAAATCTCCCTCCATTTTTTTCAATCTCAACTATCTTTCAATTACTCATTCTTACATTACCTTTGAAGAATCTTTCTTCTCTCTTCCCTCTTTTATCTCTCTTTCTCCACTGACAGGTTTCAAAAAGAGTATGAATCATCTTCCAGACCAAAATTATAATGGTCTTTGTAATCCTGATGCATTATTCTACCTGTACCCATTAGTACTTTTCTCAAATAAGTACAACTATGAGCATCTGTGATTCTCATTCTATCATGTGCGCTCTGAGGGCAGGAATTGGATCCTGTCCATTCCTCAGGGCATTCTCATGCAAGCTGGGGGATGGTGGGCTCCCAAATTGTGATTATCTCACATGAACTGTATACTGATATGGTATCTCTTTCCTTGGTTCTTTATTAAAACCATTTGAGCTATGGTAATGCAGAGTTTGGAATAGCTGTCAGTTCCCTTTTTCATTGACAAGTTTCAAGCCTATGCATAATTTCCTCAGAGGATATTGTCTAAATGTAAGTAGTACTGAGAAAATTGCTTACAAGCAAACTTTGCCCCAGTTCCCATCATGAATTCTAAGATTCATTTACAGGTGGTGCTGCCAACTGAAAAGTTGTGGGAGCAACTAAACCACACGAATTCAAACCTTAGTGCTAATTCATAGAGGCAGCCCAATCTCTCATTTGCATTTTCTGAATCTGGAAGTTTTGATTCCTTTTTCATCTGTCTCTGCTTTCCATGTATGTATCACTCTGACTTTACTATATAAAGGTAAACTATTGGACCAATGTATCTTCTCACTTTCTCAACAGCAATGTCAGTGGGTTTTACCATTCTATTGCTGCCAAAGTATGTTCTTTTCTTTTTGTTACTTTTCTTTTTTTTTTTCTTTTTGGTGTGTGTGTACAGTACTGGGGGATTCAACCCAGGGACTACCTCACAGCTACACTTTGTATGTGTGTGTGTGTGTGTGTGTGTGTGTGTGTGTGTGTGTGTGTGCCTGGTACTGGGGATTGAACCTAGAGGCATTCTATTTCTCCCCTCAAGACCTATTTTATACTTTTATTTGGAAACAGGGCCTCACTAAGTTGTAGAGGACCTCGAGAGATGTTGCTTAGGCTGGCCATGAACCCATGAACCTCCTGTCTCAGCCTCCCTAATACTGAGATGACAGGCTTGCACCACTGTGCCAGGTGAATCTGTGATTTTTAATTTGATCATTATGATGGTTATGACATGGCACCTCTGTGATTTTAGTGAGCATTTCCAGAAGGCAACTAAGGTTGATCAACTTTTCATACATTTGGTAGGCATTTATGATACTTCCTATGTGAAAGGTATGTTTTAGGTATTTGTTTGTTCACATAGTTGAATTTTTATTATAGAACTGATGCTATGTATGCATTTTAAGTACGTATGTTTTCATTTTTACATTTTACAAAACTACCTTTTCATAGTTTGCACCTATATTTCCCTCTTTTTATGTCTTTTGATGAACTTCTGTATTTAATTTATTGCCATGAAAAGTATTAATATATTCCTTTACTTTTGGAATAATTTTGCTCTTGATTTAAAAGTTTTTTCCTAGCCCAAGGTCAAAATATAGTTTCTAAGGTGAAAAAATAGTTTCCATATTACTTTCTACAAGTTGAATAATTTTGCTCTTCACCTTTAGGCTGTTAATCCACTTAGAATAAATCATTTCACACCATGTGAAGTAGAGGTCTGATTTTATTTAATTTTAATGTGGAACACTAACTTCCCCAAAACCATTCACACAAATGTTCTTTTTCCACTAGCCTAGTAATGTCAGCTATTTCATGAATAAACTTTGCAAACAGTCAGGGATCTTTGTGTCTTGCTTTTATTCTGTTCTATGAATTTTTATCTCCATTTTATATCAAAGACTTAGTGTTTTAACTAGATTTACAAGAATATATGTTATCTGGTAAAGAAAATCACTCATAGTTTCCATTTTCTACAAAAACACTTTAACAATTTGATCTTTTGTATGTTTATGAATATTTTGTACTCATTGTGTCAATCTTCAAAAGCTCTATTGGGATTTGTTCACAATTGTGAACTAATATACCTATATGTGATTTGTAAAAAATAATGGCTTCAAGTGTTAAATTTCCAAGTTATATTATTACTTTTCATATGTTAATATCTTCTTTAATACCTTAAATAATATTCTATAACATTCTTGATATCATGCAAACCTATTGTTATATTTATTTCTAAATCTTGTATATATTAATGTTATTTTTATAATTACCATTTTAATTAAAATTTTAAATTATTTTTTCTGAGGAAGAGACATGTGATTAATTTCACAAAGCACTGTATCTTTCAGTAAGTGGACACCAATCTCTTATGAGGTGTAATTGTATATATGTAGATTTAATTGTATTCAGTAATTATACAAATACTTAGGAATTAGATTTTTTCCTTTTATTTCATATATTTGTTTTTATTTTCATATGAAACTTTTAGGGTATCCTGTACAATGACAGATGTTGGTATGCCATGTTTCCATGTCTTTTAATTTTCTAATCTTTAAAAGGAATGTGCTTAACATTTACCATTAAATATGTTTATGTGCTTATTTTCTAGATATATTTCATCAGGTTAATGAAGCTACTTTCTTTTCCTGCACTAACTAGACTTTTCTTATTGCCTTTTTTGTCAATCCATGGTTAATGAATTTTATTAACTAAGTTTACTTTGTATTGAGGAAGGTGTTACTTAACTTACTCAAGTAAGTTGTCTCAGAAGCTCTAAAATCAGAAAGAAAAACCTTACATTTTAATGATATAAAGTGATGAGCTAAGTGAAACAAATGTTGGTAGAAGTAAATCTGATTGTCTTTGGTTTATTTGCCCTTTTCATTTTTCATTTTGTACATGTGCCTTTTTATACGTTGTCTATTATTTCCTTATTGGTTTGTACAAGTTAATTACACAATCTGTTTAAGAGCCATTGCTAATCTTTGGGTTATCTTTTAATGGACAGAAGCTCTTAATTTGATGAAGTCAAGCTTAGTAGTCATTTCTTCTATGGATAGATAGTACATTGTGTTTTGGGTAATAAGTCTACCTTTTCCTGAGGTCAGGGAGATATTTTCATGAGTTTACACTGGTAATGAGTGGTTGAGCCAGGATCAAATCTGAGTCTGAGAAGGTCCAAGAATGGCAATCTTCCCACATCCAGTATGTCACTGGTCCCATCTGGAAACAAAGCAAAAACTCCCAATCAGCGAAAATATGTGCATGGAGAATAGAAAGTCGTTGTTTGAGTGATGTAACATATTGAGTGTGAATGAATCATTTGTCCTTCCTTATTAATACTTTGGACCCACCCAGCCTTCCACAAACAAGGAAGGAAAAACAAGAGCAGGGTGCTTAACCAAATGGAACTTTTAGCAGCCCTAGGCACTGGATAGTGTTCAGTCAACTATCTTAGCCCATGAACTAAATGGCACCCCTTAAAGAGTTCACTCAGCTCCCATGGATGAGCAGTGTACATCAGATATCAGATTCCTCACCTCTATGAACCTGCCGGCTGCTATTATCTCAGAGATTTGTCACTGTCCTTTCAGTTATGTTTCTGGAATAGCCTGGTGAATCAGAGGGCTTTAAAAGCATAGATAGGTTTTCCTTTGCCAATCTTCCAGACATGAATGCTCATAGGGTGAACTGCTTTCTGGGGGAAAATGACAGTTTGGAAAATGTTTCCTGGAATGAGAAAAACATGAGGTTCTCATCTCATGTAACACCTCACTATACTGTGTTGTGGATACAAGTTACTACTGATAATTAATATGTTAGCTGCAGTAATTTCACTTTAATAATAATGTTCTTTAGTATCTTAGGCTACATATTTTACATAATTTCTGGGTTAAGATGTGTTAGATTGGAAGTAATCTATCTTTTATATGTCAAACATATACATATATGCCTATATATGATATGCATGCCTATTTACACATATGTGTTAATTTTCGTAGTCTTCAGTGAGCAGATTATCTTAAGCTAATTTATAGCTGAATTTTAAATTATGTGAAAACCAAGGTTTAGAGATGTTAGTCATGACCGAATTTGCACAATTGACAAGAGGTAGAGATGGACTTAAACTCACATTGATCTGAAGTCCATGTTATTAAACTCTTACTTGGGAGTATTGGAACTTGATACTTAATGGAATGAGACTAGAAATATATATCAGATAAAATGATTGAGACAAAGGAATTTGATTTGGGGCTTGAAAAAATACATTGTAGGTAATGAGATTCAAGAATAAGCAAAATGAAGAAAAATGCTAATAAATCTGTTTTAACAAATGAAAAATGGGACCAAATCAATCAATTAAACTAGTCACATATGAGCTTAAAATAAAGGCAAATGAATGCCAAAATATTTTTTTATCTTGGCACAGTACCATTCTTGGTTAGTGTGTGTGTGTGTGTGTGTGTGTGTGTGTGTGTGTGTGTGTACCAGCATGCACAATAAGATTTCATAGATCATTTTGAAATTTATCTTTACATATACAAACATACATGAACAGTGCAGTCGTAATTATATTCCCCAATTTACACATGAAAAAGTCACATGCAGAATGATTCTAAGTTAACTTCCCAAGGGCATAAAGTAAGATGTACCCAATCCAATCCAGATATAAAACTAGACCCATTTGGTGCTGAATTCAGTGATATTTTTTTTCCTCTGTCTCTCAATTCCTTGTCAAAATGTGGCTGTGTTTACTAGTAATTTCTAAGACTTTCCATAAAATATTTAATGTGTCCCTAAGGAGCATGGGAGTGTAACTTGACAGGAAGGAGTCTTTCTTCCTGTGGAAAGGCAAAACGTTGGCAAGGATGTGCTGAATTTGAAGTCCTCTCATCAGGTTAAAACTGATTAACAACCAGCCAGTGAATATGTGAGTCCAGTTGAGAAGTCAGAGCTAGGATACAACTCTCCAGGTTTCACAGAGAATCAACTGAGCTCCTCTGGGGTAGCTATCTCTCTTCTTTCAAATCATTTGAATTCCATAAGTGCTAATTAATTCCTATGCTTTTTAAAATTCGATTTTGATTTTCAATGGGAAACAGACCTTCAAACTTTGTTTACAGTAAAAACTCATCTTTTTATTTGCTCTTTCTAGGAGATGTTTAAAGTGTTTCTGAACCAGATGATATCCCTTCCCTATCTGGGAGTGGACACATGTCCATTGAATTTCCAAGTAAGAATCCTCACTGACTTTGAAAAGCAAGGAAGGAAACCAGTTGAGATGTTTTGAATGCTTTGAGCCTCAGCTTTTGTATATAAACATACATAAATAGGGAGCTTCCTGAGGAAGTATCAGAGCTTTGACATAGAGTGAAAGAGGGGGAAAAAAAGAGTTTTTAATAACAAATGTGTTTAGTTCTAAATCTTGTGAGATCACCAGGAGCGTAATGTAGGGATAGATGGAGGCCAAGCAGCTCAGAGCTGGATCTGTGTGTGAGAGGTGTGAATGCCAGCTCTCAGGTGCTCTGTAGTCATTTACAGGGGGGTCCAGTGAAGAGCATCACTCAGGTGCATGGGATTATGATGGATTAGTATTCTGTCTTTAGAGGAAGGAAGGCTTCATATCTACCTTGGCTGTGGCCTGTGATAGTTAACACATCACTTTTTAGGTGATAGAGAAATTCATGCTTCACATAGTATAAATGCCTTCACCAACCACACACCTGTCACTTCAAGAATGCTAAGGATGCCCACATACTGTCACTTGCTTTCTCAGTCTTCTCCAGGCACTTTATGATAATGGATCGCATGTCCCCTCCCAAAGTGAAGGACAAGAATGAAAGGGAACCCCTACACTCTGCAAGAGAGGAGAAGGGCGATTCTTTCACTGTGCCCAGCATTGGACTGGCCCCCAGGAGCACCTAGGGCTGGGAGAAGGCAGGTAGAGAAATTCTCCTTCAAAGAGCATGGAGAATATGCCATAAGTCAACACTGCTTGGACATAGAGAAGATGGCACGTAAACAACCGGCAAATACACTTTATGAATTTCATTTAAAATGTTCCCACAAACTCATGTGTTGTCAATGCACCCAGGTTTGGCTGGAAGGGATGGATCCTTGAGGTGTGGCTTTGGGGATTATTTATGTACCTGGCAGATTCCCATCGCTCTCTCTGCTTCAAGCTTCTATGCTGTGGGAGCAGCATCTCTCTACTGTGCCTTGTTGTCATGGTTTCTGCCTTGGAGTTGGCCAGCTATGGACTGAACCACTGGAACTCTGAGCCCAAATAAACCTTTCTTTCTCGATGTTGTTCTTGTCAGATATTTTGGTCACAATGACTAGAAAAGCAGATTAAAATATTATATAGCAACTGTGGGCTAGGAATTGCTTTAACAACTGTATCCTTTTTACATTTTTAATCCATGTTGTTTAATGCTCGGTGCTACACAGCAAGGTGGGTATTTCTTTTCTACAAAAGGAATGAGTTGAAACTTAGGTTATAAAGCATCCTCAAGATCACTTGTATTGCAAGGGACAAAAACATAATCAGATACTGCTTGGTCTAACATTAAAACCTTATGTCTCTTTTTAGGATAGAACACTGTTTAGTTGTGCTAAGTCTCCATGTGGCTTTCTGCAAATAATTTAATCATGTTGGGCCTCTAAAAACATATCAGATAGTGTAGAACAAAATAATTGTCCATTATAATTATCCTTCAGTGTGAAAGTTAGGAAAAGTGGGCCACTTGTGCAAAATTGTTTTCCCTTGAATAACACACACACAACCATATACTAATATAACCTAAAAATGATTTCAAAGCCATTGAACCTCTCTCAGTTCTGCTTTGCCATTTGCACTTTCTTGGAAATTGGGGGACGAATTGGGAATGTAGCCAGCTATTAAAGCAAGAATATCCCTGCATTAATATTTCCCTTTGATTAAAGGGAAATGGACACTTGACCTTGGTCTGTATCTGAACTGTGATAATTTCAAGTCTATCTTTCTTTCACTATCTTTATCAAGAATCAGACAAGGTCTAAATGTCTTCAGGGCATGGCTGATTGCTTCCTCTCCATTCTAAGCGAGTTGAACTGAAGGGTCATGGTTGATGTGGGAATAGCAAATGTAGGGGACTTCTCAAGGTATTCCTTGAAGTGAATCATGCCAGCACTTTCTATCACTCCTGAGTTATTTGGTCTGATTGATACCATAAGAGGACTTTATGAGTTGAAAAAATATATATAAATTCCACAGAAGCAGTAATGAGGCAATAGAGGGAGAATGACCAGCAAACTTTAAGGCCATACTAGATTCTGTCATCTGAGTTGGCTCCTGGAAATGCTGGTCACAACATGATCGAAGAAAATAGTAGCCATCTTTAAGTAAAAGTATCACTCAGATTTAACTAGTGAAGGAGAAAAGGAAAATGGAGAGAGAAAAAAATCCATTACAATCCAAATTCCTCTCCTCTAAGATATCATGAATCCTTTTTCCCTGTCACACTGATGCTGAGAATGGGAAGGGCACTTTGAAAGAAGCATGGTGATACAGTATGATGTGTGATGGTGGTTGCAACACCTCCAGGGGCTATGTTTTGTGTTGCATTGTGCATCTTCATCTGGCCACTCTCCTAGAAATGAAATAATCAGATATATATATATATATATATATATATATATATATATATATATATGCAAAACGCAAGAGAGAAAACTTTAACTTCAAGATGGATTCAGATAGGAAGAAAGAAAAGGGAGAATGTGTTTACATGTCTCTTCACACATCTCAAAAGTTTCCTTGTTTGTGGCAACATGTAATTTCTTAGTCATCATATACTTTCATTATATTTATGCTTATAATATATGTTATCTGTGCCCCCCCAGGTGACTCTTGTAGGTCTGTATGTTACACAATAGGTATAAGGTTGGGCAATAGTAATTTGTAAATTGATGGAATGCAGAAATAAAAACTGTTCAAGGCTTAACACAGCATTTACTCACAGTGAGGTGGAAAAACTCTAATAGGTGGGTATGTACTGGAAGGAACAGGATTTTGCCTTTGGCTGGAAGAAGCACAGAGAATCCAGGAGCACATAACATACTTCAAGGAGTCATGTTTGAGGGAGGAGGGAAAACGTAAAACATCATGTCCGAGATGTAGCTTTTGTGGAGAAGACCAAAAATGGTCTGCTGAGAATGGGTGTTTGACGATTCAGAGAAGGTTAATAGAGGAAAAAGCTAAAGAGCTTAGTATGTAAATCAGGAGGAATCAAATTTAATTATGAAGAGTAAAATACAATTCGGTGTAGCAACAATGTGGAGAAATAGAAACTCTTCTAGACTCTTGGTGGGATTGCAAATTAGTACAGCCAGTATGGAGGAGATCAGTGTGGAAAGTCCTCATAAACTGAAAATGGATCTATCATATGATCCATATATACCACTCCTGGGTATCTTTCCAATGGGATTTAAATCAGAATATCCTAATGATACACACATATCCATGTTTATAGCAGCACAATTCACAATAGCCAAATTATGAAATTAACCTAGGTGTCCATCAACAGACGAAGGGAATACAACATTATGGCGCATACACTCACAATGTAATTCTACTTAGCAATAAAGAGGAACAAAATTATGTCATTTGCAGGAAAATTAATGAACCTGGAGAACATTATGTTAAGTGAGATTAGCCAGTCACAGAAAGTGAAGGGCCATATGTTTTCTCTCATATATCAAAGCTAGAAAATTATCAGAATATAAGAGTTAATAGAGGAGAAGCCCAAGGGGAGTGGTGGAGTGTGTCAAGGTTAGAGTGGTAGTGAGGTGGGGGAAGGGAGAAGTAATGAAGAAAACACTTATATTGACATAATGTATATATAAGAAATTATCAATGCCAATCTTATTATCATGTATGGGGAAGGGGAGGGACTGGGAAGGGACACAGGGAAAGCTCTCCAAGTGCTGTGAGCATGTAGTCTTTATCACTCTGGAATATAATGATGTGAGCATACAATGCAGCAATAAAAGTATATTAAAATATAATTTATAGCCCATCCTGTCTTCTCAAGACAAACCTGTGTTGTAGACTGAGCTGGTGTTCTGGAAGCAGGGTTCAGCCAAAAAAGTGGGGAAGCTGGAAAGAAATTGAAGGGCATGGAGAAGAGGGTATGTAAAGTCTCTTCCTAATGAAAGTTGTCATAGAGGATGTGTGTACAGAGTATAGGTCCCGAGTGTCATACACAAAATCCAAATTTAGGGTCAGGTTTGAAGCAAGTCTAAAGTAGAAGGACTGGACATTTCAGAATGGAGACATATCAAATCAAAGAAGGGAGCTGCAAAGGATTCCTGCAGGAAGAGGGAAGAGTCAACAGCATTAGGCTTGAGTAGATCTCAGGTAGTGTCTATTTATTAACTTTTGTCCAGCTGTCTAAAGGCAGAGACAGGGTGGACCAAAAATAACTATCCGGAATTCAATTTTCTGAACTATAATTTTCTAACCACTGACCTATAATTGTTTGTCCACAAAATGAAAAAAAAATATTCTACAACCGATACCATAATTATCAAATAAATTAGTGGATGGGGGCAATGCTATTAATAACCTTAAATAGTTGACAGGAAATACTGTATTACAGTCTAAATAGTATGAATCACAAAATTATTTCATCTATTTCTCCAAAACATGGTGCTAATATTCCTTGCTTGTGTAGAAAATATGATATTTATCTCTAGGAAAGGGAGCTCAGAGAAGAGCTGCATAACTTGTCATGGTCACACAGCTAATAAGTAGCAGAGCCCCTATGTAAATCCAGGAGCTTCATATGCAGAAACTCAAGGTCATAGCTACTGCATTGTGTGTCTACTTGAATTCTAACCCATGGAACTGTTCTGGCTAGAGGATCTGTGCAGGAGGGTGGCTCAGATGAAAGGCTGGTAAGATTTAAAGGCCAACGGGGTTAATAAAATAGCTGAATAGATCTGTCCTTTCTAATTGACATGCCTCCTGCCCTTTTACTATCTTCTTTGAAGTCTAAGCCCTCATTACTGACATGCATTTACTACAGCAGAAAAACCTGGGTGTAATAACACTGTTCTATTACTTTTCCTTGTATCGAATGCAACATTAGAAGGTTGCTTTTACTTCTTCCATCATCATCTTCATGCAATAGGTATTGCGTAGACTTGAACAGCTGCTCCTGATAATAATTCATTTCTATTTTAGAACCATTGGAGCTACTGGAGTAAAAAACTCTACAGATGGTCCTTAAGACCACACAGGCACACTGATGGTATATGAACTTGTGATTTACGGAACTATTCCTACTATCCCTCAAATATCTACAGTAACAGCACAAAAGTCTAAGTTTTTAATTGTCCACATAACCAGAAACTTAGAAACATTGTTGTGAAGATACCATCAAACATTGGTGTTTGTCCTCTTCTATTATTGTTTGCACATGTACTAAAGCACGGTATTTTCTTTTTACATTCATCATCCTTATCGTGACAGCAGAAAGCACATAGGCTTAATTTTGATACTTTTGTGCAGACATAAATATTCAGACATGGTTTTACATATGATAGTTCCTTTACACAGTTTAATACAAACACACTCACACTAACACATTACATGACTGCAGAATCTCACCCCTATGTACAAACACATGTATTTCTTTGTCCTTTTTCTTCTGACTGTTCTTTTCTCTTGTTCCTTAAGAGCTTCCTCATGTTTTACCCACTATCTTTTTGTCATTTTGCAGGGTGCATATGTTCATTCATATATTTATAGATTTCATACTTATTAAGCCCTCACCAGTAGTCAGGCATTATATTTAACACCGAGAATAAAAGTATAAACAAATAAAACAAGTTTTCATTCTTTTTTTTTTTTTTTTTTTTTAATTTTTTAATTTTTATTGTAGTAATTCGTGCAATATAGCGTACATCTTTGTTAAGTACAAATTGTTAACAACATATTTGCACACAATTCTCATTTGACCCCTTCCCCGATTCCCTCCCCATTCCCGTTCCCTCCCCCTCCCTCCCCCTAAGGTCCACTTCAGTGAGTGACCTTGTTA